>JAPDSC010045442.1:204724-217422 GCA_026290005.1 Latrodectus geometricus
TGTTTGATAAAAGTAATCTTTACGCAAAATTACTTAAAATAACTGAAATTGATTGAAGAAATGATAAAAATGGTGATTTGTGAATAATTGAAGTCATTTTCAACTTATCATTATCATTATTAACAATTAACAATTCTAATAATAAGTTCAAATTGCCTTTCTATCATTTAACCAATTAATTGATGGTATATCTTCAGTTATTTTAAGTAATTTTTCGTAAATATAATTATATTGTATATGTTACACAGATGTAAATAATATTTATTAGTTTCCAAAACAACTTTAATATACCAAGAAATAGTTTTGCATTTTCAAATATAACTTATTTTTAATTATGGATTTTGTATGTTAAACTATAAATAAAATAAGTACATGATATTATGAATATAAGTAATTTTTCTAAAATATTTGGAAAGAATAACTAATAATTGTATCCAGAAGAACCCTCAATAGAAATTCAAAAGTTAGTAATTACTTCAAATGCAATCGCTAAATATAAAATTGCTTCCAAAATAACTCTTACGTGAAATTGAGCTGTTTATTAAGCAGAGGATATGTATTTCGAGAAATTCATCTGAGAAGATATTTAATCTATTTTTAGAAATAAATTTTCAGTTCCAACAAACACCATCTAAAATTATCCATTTAATGACATTTTCAATACTAAAAACAGTTTCGTTAAAGTTTCTTTTAATAGAAAAATAAATTTTTAAATTTAATGTGTTTTTCTGGGTTTAATGTATTATTATGTTTCAAATAAAGTAATAAAATGATTTAAATTTTTATATGATTTAAATATATGTATGTACATACATTTCTAAAAACCTTAGATGTAATCATGTTGTAATTTGTAAAACTTGGCGAAGCCAAGCCCTCCCGTCAGGGACTGGGCGAATGAAGTCAGAAAGAGCATCTTCCGTTTTTGAACAGAGCACCACCTTACGAGAGTGGAAGTACGACTTTGGCTTATCTGACCATCTGGGACTCCTAATTTAGAGAAAGGAAGCCAGAGAAGAGCTATGGACAGGGTACCTAACACTCCGAGAGATATTAGTTTGGAATGAAATCATAAAGAACATTACGACCATGACATATTTCACTTACCCCAGTCGTTATTAGTGAACACAATGCATAGTCGTATAAACTGGGATTCGAACTCACCACCTTCCAGTAATTAATGAGACCACCACGGCTGATATATAATCTGAAAAAGCATAATTATACTTATTGTTAAAGTGCAAGATAATATAAAATATAGTAGGAAATAAATTAAACCATATCTTAAACTGCTTAATTTGAGGTAGATAATATTTTCATTTATTCAAGATGAGATGATTTTGATTGAATAAAATAATAGCTGATCTATATCAGCTATTCTTAAAATTAAGTACTATAAATATTTATTTTCTATGTAAACATTATTTTATTTTCTGTAATATTTATATTTGCTATGATAAAATTCATAAAAAAATAAGTGCCAAATTTTAGTTTATAAAATCCATACTTAAAAATCCAGTTCAAAAGATTTCTTATAATTCCTAAGAAGAAATATCTCTGTGAGAGAAAACCGAAAATGATATACATAAATATTATGTAAAGCTAAAAAACTATGAATCGATCAAAAATAAAAAGAGAATAACTATAGGATGTTGAATATTTATAATTATTTTTAAAAGTAAAGTATAGTTAAAAAGATAATTTTCTCTTGTTATGTTGAATGAATACAAACCCATAAGGACCTTTTCTATCTCTTTAGTTTTAAACGATAACTCATATAGCCGTGAAAATAAATTCAATATTAGAAAAATGTTTCACACCTGAATTTGTTCCCTGTAGCGTATGTTTAGCATGTATAAGATATCAGAAACTGATAGGAGCGTTATGTTTACATATTTTTTTGTCGAGTGCCATAGGTTCTCATAGAAAATTTCTAAGAAATATATCAAATTAATTGTGATTTTTTTGTCCAGGGCCAGCCAATCTGGCAATATGACTGGCTACTCCACTCTTTTCCAACTGAACCATAATTTGGTATCGAGTCCGACTTCCTCAGTACACACATGCTGAATGAATGGTTACCTACCTGTTTGTAGGGTAGGCAACCATTTATTCTCTATTCATACAAGGAAAGGACCAAGACAAAAGAGAGAGACTGCGAAAGCACATTCATGCTCGAACCGGGATTCAAACTTAGGACCTCCCTATCTGAAGTCAGGTATGCTGACCACTTGACAGGGTGGAAGGCATCTTTACTCATTAATTGCTATGATTACGAGTGACTAGTAATTATTGAAATGCATATAAGTATATGCACAAAGCAATCAAAATAATTTTCACAATAATAACCACTTCATTTCAATGTAGGTTACTACACGAAACACGTAAAACTAATATGTTATACTAATAAAGATGGAATAAAATGCTTTTTTGTTACGAAGAAGCTCCTTAAATGGCAATCAGATGTCCTTGTCTGTTAAACACTTTTCAATGAAGATTATTGAGAGTATTTTAATATAGTAAATATGGATGCAATGCTATACGAATGCATCATAAAACTCCATATTTTGTACCGAAAAATGATTTAGTAAAAGAAACTCTTTCATCAGCTGACCATTATAAGTACAACAGCTAATATCAGACTGGCAAAATAAAAATAAGTGACAAAGATGCAGCATCACACTCCTTCACCAATTCTTAATCTTGCACAAAAAGTGGTATTTTTTGAATATTTGGGGTTTCTTAAAATACCATTCAAGACGTATTTCTATCCATCAGGTATTCATCCATCCAGTAAGGTTACATGCTTAGTTGACAGAGGATCTTCACTGATTCAGCATCTTGTAGTTAGTTACATCAGTCTTAAGAACTAGCGAGATGAAACTATTAAATTTCCTATTAAATTAACTATTAAAAATATAATTAAATTGTTAATTATATTTTTTGTATGAATGAGATATCACTTATAAGTTTGGATCAATATAACAGTCAGAATTCTCTTTAATGAATTAGTTGTTGTTCTATGTTCCATTAAATGTTTGCTGATGCATATAAAAAAATTTTAATTTAAAAAAAAAAAAAAAAAAAAATTCGTGAGTAGTTAAACTTGAGACCAAGTGGAATACTCTAAAAGTGAAGCTATAACTGAATACACAGTTTACAATTATTGCTAAGGGGCAGCACACCAGCCAAAACACATCCACAACCATAAAATATATTACCATATAACGATGAGATATTTTAGCGATGTATAAATGTGCTCGGCGGAAATGGACACAAAGCTTCAAAATATTAGAATTCCAAATTTGAGCTTCAAACCTTCCATGCATCTTTATTAAACATTTGTGGACCACGGTGGCCTGGTTCGTTAGGGCGTCGTCCTCATTACAGGAAGGTAGTGAGTTCGAATCCCGGCCTATCCAAAGATCCGTTGTATTCACTAATGACGAATAAGTACGCAAAGTATATCGTGGCTGCAATGTCTTCCTTTCCCATTACAAGTTGATACCTCTGGGAATGCTAGGAACAAGGTTTGGGGTCTTCTCTAGCTTCCTATCTCTAAATTGGAAGACCTAGATGTTGCTGCCATCTATGAGCCAAAGTTGTACTTCCACCTTCTTGTGGAAATGCTGTGTTCAAAAACGGAAGACGTTCTTTCTGACTCCATTCGACCAGTCCCTGACGAGTGGCATTGCCTCCGCCTCTGACAAAAGTAACAACACCACAACAAATATTTGTTTAACGTTTGACTCTTAAGCATATTTATGAAGGAACTTATAAGAATATACATTAAATATAATTTAATCAATATTGCTTTTTGATTATAGGTTTTTAATGTTATGTCTCAATGAATAAAATTTAATTTGCTTTGAAATTGATGATTAAAGATGATTAAACTTTGATAAAATGAAAGATTTTTTTTTTATATTTGAGATAAATATCATATATAAATAAAAATACTTATCTTTCCAATTAAAAGTATTCAATTTTTCTATATTTTTAAAAATACCAAATACTTTTTCTTACTATGTTATTTGTTATTTCATAATACTAGTAAGACTATTTTACTTCGCAAATCAGCTTACAAACTGTTGCATGATTAGGTAACAGCTTCGGTAAGTTGCTCGAGGTAGACATTAATAACCTTCATTTATTAAACCCAAACTAAAAGAAAAATGTATTTCATAACTGAACTGAAAATCTTATGCAAGAGATGAAGAAATCTTCTGGTTTTAATTTCAGTTTTCTGAATATTTGCCCTTCTTTTAATTTCCTCAGCAAGATACTTTTCAGAAAGCACACCCTCTGGCATATAATTCAAGAGGAAATTGCTTCGTTTGTTATAATAATGGAAATATCGTATTTGAAGTTATTATTCCTACGATGGTTTTCGATCTTATATTATGAAAAATGTATTAATTTTAATTTTAATCAATGCACCAAGTCCTCTAGTAAATGAGAAGTCATTATTCAACTTGGATAGCCTGGAAACTAATCTGTGAAAAGCGTTTGTTATCGATTTACACTATATCGATTACGAGGAATATATCGCCTTTTAGAAGGATAGGTATTTAATTTTTCCCTTTGGAATTACAGTAGTTAGCGAAATAGTTTGCAGAGAGATTGATATTTATTTTTGGTATGCAAAAATTTCCATGGTAGTCAGCATTTAAATTGTTGATGAATTAAAAAAAATATTTAAATTAAATAAAGCTAAAAAGAATTTAATAATATTACTTGGCATTAACTTTTTTAAATAATAAATAGCCTGATTTATAATAATTTGAAAGAACATGTAAATGTAATTTTATGTAATTTTATTTTATGTAATTAAAATGTAATTTTATTAAATAATGTAAAATTTTTATATTATTTAATAAAATTATATTTTTAATTGTTATTCAGCAGGAAATTAACTAAATAAAATATCTGAATAAATTTTATGTTTTTGTCTATATATTAAAGGTGTTGTAATAATATTATTTCTTACGCATTGTGAAAAAGAAACTATTCACACAAACTAAATTAAAAGGAATGTTACAGTTCTTAAGAGGAGAAAAAATAGTTTTAATAATTAAATAGATCTTGTACTAAAAAAATAGTTTCTCTGATCAAATCACAATTCTATATCAATATTTCATAAGTTAGAAATCGAGAATTCTTTCTATAAGTTGAGAATTGTATTGATTATTGACGAGAATTGTTTCTGTAGTTTGAGAAAATAAAGTATTGAATTTTATAAATTGAGAATTGTTTTCAAATTTTGTTATTTAAAAGTTTCGTGAAAGTTTATTTGAAAGTTTCGGACGTATTTTACTGAGTTAAAATAAATTTTTCTCAACAAAGTAGTCATTATTTATCATCAACTTAATTGATTCGGTTCTGTTTTTATAGTTACTCAAGGTTTATTTGGAATAGTATTTCGTTATTCAATACATATTATTAAGTTCTGAGATTTATTAAATGCTTTATAAATTAATACATAAAATTTTGTTCATAAATTTTTATAATAAATTTTATTGAATGCTGTTAAATGTATAGTACATAGAGGATTTTAATAATAATATTTTCCGCTATAAGAAAGTATAATGTACTTATTAATATAATATTAATAGGTAAAATATATGCACATATTCATATGCTTACGGTCTTAGAAGAGTAAACATTATCATTTTTTTTAAAAAATATTGTTGCATAAAAACAGGATTTCATTTAATGATACACACACAATTGGTAACCCAAAATCCGTATTTTATCAAACTACCTTTTGAAAAGTTAATAGCTCTTATTTATTTGGGCCTTCATTTTGTGTGTTTCCAAAGTGTATTTTCAAAGAATACCATACATTGACTAAACAACTTCTTAAATCTGGTGTTAGATGCATAAGAAAATTGTGCTTTCTAGATTTCTTTGCATTCTTGTAAATAAAATATGAGTATTGATGTACCTGTGTGTACTAATATTAACCACGTGTAAAAGTAAGCACAATATTTTCCTCTCATTGTTCCAAAGTGACTGCTATTAAATTACGAATCTTCCAGAGTGTGTTATGCTACCACAAAACTAGAGTTATTGTTCAGTATGGATGCTTAATTTTTTTACAAATTTCCTTACTTCAAAATTGGAATACGGTTCATTTAGAAAATGATGTCCTCCTGGTAAACAAAATTACGCAGATTTTTAGGAAAAAAGCTTCAGCTGCCTGTTTGTTATTCAGCCTCAACTGGTTTATTTAGGTCGCGGTAGCCTGGTTAAGTAAGGCGTAGTTCTCGTTAAAGGAAAGCAGTGACTTTGAATCTTGGCTTTGCCGAATATACGTCGTGTTCACTAATGGTAACTAAGGCACATAAACTATATCGTGGTTGCTATGTTATCCATATTCCCATTACAAATTAAGAGCCAGGATTTGGTTCTTCTCTGGCTTCAACCTCTAAATTGCAAGACCCAGATAGTGCTGCCATCTATGAGTCAAAGCCATACTCCCACCTTCGTAAGGAGTGCTCTGTTCAAAAAACGGAAGATGTTACTTCTGATTTCATTCACCCAGTCCCTGACTTGCCAGTTTGGCTTCGTCAAGTGTCATAAGTAACAACTACAGTTTTATTTCATATTTTTATATGAGATCTTATAACACAGCATAATTACGTTTTCTTTAGGCTAAATAAAGCTAGGACGCATGGACCATTTGTATAGACCCTATTCTTTTTTTTTAATTTTGCTCTGGGCGAAAAGAATGAGACAATTTTTATAGGTTAAATTGAATTTGCTAACTTTTTTTTCCACTTCGCATAATTTTTTTTCCACTTTTTTTTCCACTTCGCTAACTTTTTTTTCCACTTCGCATAATCATAATTAGTTTCTTCAAATAATCCTGTTTTGCTTAATTCTTCTTCAAGAATTCATCAAATATGTCTGCTCTCCATTAAACAGATATTGCCATAAATATTTTTAAAAAAAATGTATCCAAATTTCAAATAATTTCCATGTTTACTTATCTCTGTCATTTTTTAGAATTTTTCTTGCTAAATTCCATTTGAATGGTGTTGTACATAAATTTTTGAAGATTACACTTAGAAATAGCATTTCACTATTTTATAAAATGGAAATTTCTCAAATTTGAAATAAAATACTATTAAAAGCACTGGACTTAAATACATAAATTACTGCATTTCCCACAAATAACGACACCCAAGTAAATTATGGTAAATTTAATCGCGCGCGCGTTAAAAAATAATTACCATTTCATATTTAAAATTTAAATTTAGTAATTCCTTTAGTTAAATCAAATATACTTACATAATAAACTAAATATATATTGTTTGTTTATTATTAGAATACTAAATTTAGCTTTCATCAATTTAAGAAAACACGGGCATTAATTTTTTTTTACTAGGTAATGAAGGTAATTGATCGATATCACTTGAATGAGAGAGGAAATTTAGAAAATCTTCAAGACGTTAATTTGTCGAAAATGTAGCAATTTGTTAAAGTGTCTTCTTAATCTTGTTTCCAATTATAAAGAGATAAATTTCAATTAGTTTAAAGGAGAAAAGGACTCCATAACAAATTACTTTTGTATAAAAATTAATTGCTTCAGTTCAAAAATTGATTTTGTTTATACAATAATACAAATTAATTGCATATGGCGCCATTAAATATTATTTTGCAAGAATATATTTTTGAAAATTAGTGTTTCAAGAATCAGAATAATTTATTGGTATAATTTGATTTAATCAACGTTTTTCTAGACCAGTAATTAGTGAAGTAAATATTTTTGAAGTATTATTTATTTCCTTTGAAATAATCTTTTGACGTATTTAAAGGAAAATCCTATTTAATTGCATTTTGTGATAATAATGGAAGGGCTATGTTATTGTAAATTAAATTAATCACCTTAACTAATGCATAACTTATAGACGCTTCATGAATAATTGTATATCACTTCCGTTAAGTTAAATGAGAAACTATTTAAATAAGCATATTTGAAAATAAAAATGAAAAGTAATTTAAAAGGATTTTCACGCATATTTAATTCAAATATTATTTTGGGCGGTAAAAGCGTAAAATTGATTTCTCTTTTATTTGGAATATAAGCATTCATCCTTGTTTCCTTCTAATTAAAATGTATTAACAATTTTGAAAAAGAAATGAAATGATTGCTTTTATGAATGGAATTATATTTAAAAGAAACTAATCTAACTTTTGCCTTATTGAATTTATGCAAAAGAATACTCTTATAATTCTCTCCATTGATTTCTCACTCACTATTTTCGTAGCTTCATTCTGCTCAAAGAATTTAAAAAATAGATTGAATATAATTCGAATTGACGTATTAAAAATTTTTTTTATTTTCTCACTGAAACTATGCAATGTCTTAGATTTTATTTTAGTCATACCTAATAAAATATTTAATAATGCTACATTTGTGTAAGTATTAATAATTCTATTTTAAATATATTATTCTCTTAATTACTTTTTCCAAACAAAATATAGGTGTTTAAAGTTTGAAATATAATTCTTTTTACTGTTGCTATTTGTAAAATAAAAAACGCTTTTAAATTCAAAAAGTTATACATTTTTATACCGTTCATAAATTTCCCCCCAATGAAAGAATAAAACATGAAGTTAGGAGATATCTATAAATTAAAGTAAATCAAATAAAAACTATTTTTTGAATTTCTATTATTATACATATAATTTTGTTTACTAATGACTGATAGAATTAACTCTTCTTATCTCATTTGTAATCAATTATGTTTGAAAAAACATTCGAAGTGATATTCAAAGGTTTGTTCGATATAAATATGATTTATAAAAATTAATTTCAGAACCTGTTTTAGTATATGAATTAATTCCTTTCCCTGTATTTATTGTAACAAAGGTTTCAATAACATAAGAAGTCTATTTTTTCAAATAATAAACAAATTTCAAAACAAAATTCTCACAAATGTAAAGCTTACTCAACTGATTAATTAATTATTATACTTTGGAAGAAGTAAAAGATATATATATTATTAATTTCCTTCTAAAATGGTATAAGAATTAGAAAAAACTCTTAATATTGGGTTGTTCAGAAAGTTCGTGCCGATTTTCAGCTGGTAGTGCGAGGGACCTAAGCCGAATATATCACAATTATCGAAAGCAAATAACATGTATACATATTCTAAAAGAGATGGTTTATGCCATATTTGGAAAAAGGTTTATATAAAACGAAAAAGGTTACTGACTGAATATATCACAATTATCGAAAACAAATAACATGAGTACATATTCTAAAAAGATGGTTTATGCCATTTTTGGAAAAATGTTTGGTTATGATTCGTTAATTTTTATCAGTTTTGTACGCTATAGAATAGGATGGCAAATAAAGTGCATTATAGGCATTTAATGCTTTTCTTTTTCCGAAAGGGCTAAAATGCCACACAAGCGACAAATAAGATAGGCCATGTTTATGGCGTGGATGCTGGATGAAGGATTTCCCTTAATGGGAAAAATTTCGACTCTTTGGTTGAGAATAAAACCCTTTTGGACAAATTGTTTTTCCGTGAAAATTAAGAAGTTCTGGAAGGACGGAATTCTCAAGCTACACGAAAGAGGGAGAAAGGTTGTGGAGCAAAATAATGGAATCTATATAATTTAATAAATGTATATCAATATTTCATTGAGTTGCGTTTTTATTGTCGTAAAATATCTGCCCGAACTTTCCAGACTACCAAATATATTAGATTTGTTGGGAATGTTTTGCCTTATTATGTAAAACTAACGAATGCATTGTAATATTTCAATCAAACGCATTGCATTGCTATTATCGGTTATTTGATGATACTATATATTGATATAAACATAGCAGTAATTAACGTTTTGGCAAAACACACATGGCTAATGTATTCAAAACTCGAAATGAGCTACGTTTTAAAAGTCCTAAAGTATCAGCATGAACTTTCTGAACAACCCAATATAATAATATCCTCATATGTTAAATAATTATGGATAATTTTCTTTTGAAAAAATATATGCATGAAGAATATTCAATAAAACCAAATAATTTTCTGCTGAACAGATTATGTAATTTTTTTATTATATTCTGCTTAATTACCGAAAATAATCATAAGTAAACATTTTAAACATATTTCTTATAAAAATGGCATCTAATGCTACATTTTTCATATTTAATCATGACTTCCAACAAATTTCTTAGTTTTCATGCCAAGAGGGAAATCAAAACAGCGGAAAAATATACTCACCGTAATTAGAAAGATTCCAAGAACTAGAAGGAAGCACTCGTAACGGAAAAGTTTGCACCTCTCAAATTAGCTAACAGTCGAGGGAATCGTTTAAATTGAATTTCGCAAGAATATTGCTTTCTGGGAAGAAAGATTGAAGGTCCTTCATAAGGAAGAGTATACATTTTTTTTATTTACGTGAGCATGTTTAATTCGGATGAAGAAGTAGACGCATGAAATTATTCTGTTGTAAAATTAATACATTGGAAATATTTAATTATTAAAATCAAATTTATATGAACATTAAGGTTGAAGATGACGAATATAATCAAAATTAAAAGTAAATAAATTTTTTAATCACTGATGTGTTAAAATGTTTCTTTTTCAGCGATTTGCATTATTTTCATTGTAAAGGGAAACATCGGTAATCCAGAAAAATTGTCAAAATTTTCCATACAAATATGAGTACCTAATTCAATGGCCACAAATATTTCTTTTTTAATTATAAATGTTTATTTCGAAATATGCTATTTAACATAAACATTCGGAAATAGTATTTTTTATGTGAAGTGCATTCAAAATAATCCAAGTTTGTTACAATTAAATTTAAGTAGAAGATAAAGAAAACATATTATCAAAAATAAAAGTAAGTAAATTATTTATCACTGATGTGTTGAAATATTTCTTTTAATAATTTATATTATTTTCATTGGAAAGGGAAACATCGATAATTTAGAAAAATTACCAAATTCTTGTATACAAATATTTTGAACCTAATTCAACGGCCTGAAATATTTCTTCATTTTAAATTGGAAATGGTTATTTCGAAATATAATTTTTAACAAAAGGATCCGTAAACAGTATTTTTATATAAAGTAAATTCGAATAAATCTAAGTTTGTTATAATTAACTTCCTATATAGATATTATCAAAACTCAAATTTATAAAAAGTTTTAACATTATCAGTTAAGAATTCGTAATTTCCAAATTATGAAAACTTAAATTTTGTGACGTCGAATGAATGAATTATAAAGACTTTTGTTAGCTTCTAAGAATGTCATCTATTTACTATACAAATGCAAAAAAAATTCTGTGGAGATTCAATAATTTAAGTAGAAAAAATGACAGTATTTTAAAAATTCAATAAACTTCGCTGTCTAATAAATCAGAAAAACTAAAGGTAAGGTATGTAAAAGATACTATGTTGTATTTTTTGCATATTATATATATATTTATATATATTCTTGCGGAAAATCTTTAAATATTATTGCTGCTCAAACTTCAAAAAAAACATCAGTAAGCACTGGGCATTTTAGTTTTAAACATGGAGTTTTTTTATAACTTTATTATTTTATAAACTTTCAACATTATACTGAATTGCTTGAAAAATAAGCTAATGTGAAAAAACATAATATTTTTAGATTGACATATCCGTGAGTGATTTGGATGCTGTATTACGGAACTGAAAATATTCCACGTGATCTTACAAATTCCGTTTTTTTATGATAAGAAACGACACGCAAGTGGTTTCCAGAATTTTTATTCTCACTACTCATGCTTTATTCAAGAAGTTTAATCACACATTCAGTCAGGTTCAGTGACTTGTATTTTAGCGTGAAGTGACGTGCAGTGAAACTAGAGGAAAAAATTCATTCTAGATTAGTGCAAGTACAATAATTTTTGCACGTTTGAAATACTTATTATTCAGTACGCATATTTCCAAAATGTCAACTCAAACGTTTCACAAACGCGTGTTTCCAGGTGATATTGGTATAGAGCATAACTAATCTCAATCAAGGCAATTTCTATCTTTGGAGACATTTGAAATATCTGTTATTTATTGTAAATCCAGAAGTTGCAAATACTAGCTTAGATCACTCAGAACATCCACTTGTGGTCTGACTGGTAAATAATAAAAACGAATACCACTAATAAGGATTATACTGTATTAAAATTTTATAATAATAATTAAAAAATACAAAATTGGCGAAAAGTTATAACACACAACAAATAAATCTTATCAATTATATAGCTGTTACAACAGCTTGCTTACCTGTACTCCACCCTGAGTTGGGGTCAACCAGTTAGATAAAACCACCCGTGTGGGAGTAACTGTAATTTAGAAGCAAGGACCAATCAGAAGACTCTTCAATATGTCATACCTAAAGGTATATTACTTGAAGCACATTGCAACCGGGAAATCTTCAACATGTCCCAATCACCTTTAGTAAACACGACGGAACTGTGTTTGGGTCGGGATTCGAACTCACTACCTTCTGACCCCTAACCAAGAAGGCCACCGCAAGCAACTCACAAATTATGTGACAACACTTTCGTTTTAATGAGTGTTGATAAGCAGTGAACCTGATTTTATCCTTGTATTCCACAGCGAAGAAAAATTACCATTATTATGCGATGATGAGCAGCCTAATTTTTCCTTTAACCACATTACAACGTTATTATCAAATTCGCTTTACC
>JAPDSC010045456.1:0-31984 GCA_026290005.1 Latrodectus geometricus
AAAATTTAAAGTATTAATTGAATTTGAAGTATGAAAAATATTAAGTTTATTATTCCTCTTTATTTAAATACATAAAGAAATTTTTAGTCAGAAAGTTTATTAAAAAATAAATAAAAAATCTGCTAAAATATTAATTATCCTAAACATCGTGTTATGAAAATACATAAGATTTCTTTATGTTCATACAATTTTACTTTCGTTCATTTATTTTTGCATCCTTCATGAGTTATTATTAATATTTAAAAAGGAGTGATAAATTCCAGTCCCCTGATTTTTTCCGCAAACTACGACTAAATAATAAATGATATCCAATATCATAGCAAGATATAAAGATTTTTTTTTAGTTATGTTAATGGTTCAGAGAATAATAAAAAGCTGTTGGGGTAGGAAAATAATTATCGTATATAGTTTATTACTTAAAGCTTTATATTATAGAAACACTCGAGTTACCGCATGATAAAGAAAAACAACGAATGAATTTTGTGGTAAACATCATAAAACAACGGAATTCAGTTACAAATTCTACGAGCACACATAAATTAGGAAATCCCTACCGAATAGTTACAAAAAGAAATTAAAATTTGTATTAAAATCCTTTAAGATATTTTCATAATAAATGAAACGTTTTATTTTTCGCTGAAAAAATAATTTTAATATTTTATAAAAAATGATTTTAAAAACATTTATAGAAAATTCATAATTCAACTCAAATTAATTATTTGCATATTTAAAACATTTCAAAATTTTCATAACACAAAATTACCTTGCGGGGATATAGGTTTAGTATCAGAGTATCACTTTAAAAGCTCATTTTATTTAATTCCGAATTTTATCCAAGATAAAAAGAAAAATTGCATGAATGTTAAAAAATTATAATTAGGAATCAAATTAGGTTAATACGTAATATATGTACGTGAGTCTAAATACTTTTCTGTACTCTAGTCAACGGTTAAATGAAATAACCATAAATTTTAAAGTACAACATTCAAGAAATCTTATTTAAAGATTTAACTGCAAAGCAAAAATAGAAATGTTTTACAGCCTTTAAAATAAACTCGATTTAACAATTAGTTTACGCATTGCGAATAGATGGCGCTGCCCATGATTGAAACAAAAAGGTGTTAACTTTCCGGGGAAAAAAGTGAACTGCATTTTATCATAAAAAAATGCGTTATCTAAATATTGGGTTGGAGAAAAAGAAATCCATTATTTTTACGTGAACTTTATGTAACTTCTTTTGGATTCACTTTGTAAAAAGGTTTAAAACAGCTTTCATGTAGATTTTTAGGTCTTGCGCGTTACGACTGCTGACATGCGGTTAACTTCGATCATTTTTGATATTTTATAGACATTTTCGACGATGCTGTATCCACATGCGAGGTGCATCTCCAACATCAAAAATACCCGAACGGAATCGACGAAACAAAAATTGTACGTAACTGGTTGTTACAGTCTTATAGAGGACGATAAACACCTTTCACAATTTTAGCCACCCGGCTATCTTTTTCGCCGTTACAAGAGAAAAACGAAAATGTATCGAATTTTCTGTTTGTTGTCTTCCATTTTTAAAAAATTGTACTCGTAACTGAATGAATCAAACAAAAAAGCGCAAGAGGATATTTTAGTGTCAAATGTCATCTTTCCAACGAGCATAAATCTGAAATTGTTTGATAGATGCCTCACGAGATAGCGATCACTACAGACGTCTACCGAAAAAATAATGGATTACTTTTTCCCCAACCTAATATTAGAGATTCAGTTATATATAAACCACTCTTTTTTCACACGTGATTTAAATTTGCAAAAAGAACTGAGAAGTAAAGAGCATTTCTCCAGCTTTTTGTAAAATTTTGTAGAGAAACTACCTGAATGTCAGATAATATGAATATTTGCCATACAGACGGCTCTAGTTATTCAAGAAAAATGTATAAAACGTCTGTGCAATTATTCAGTAAAATATTTGAAAATACATCCTAACATTTAAAACACAATATGAATTATAGTAATCAAAAAAATAAAAGCACAAGCTATGATTTATTCTATTCAAGGTACATTGTCTCTGAGCTGTACTTCAAAGAGAAGATTTCGTGAATGCATTATTAAGAATGATTATAAATTCCGCGTTGACTGAATTTAGTTCATTAATGAAATGTATTGTAATCAGTTAGATTCCTGAATAAATTAGGCAATTTCATCATTTTAATAATAAAAATCACATTTATGGGAAAGAATACCTATTGATTCCCCAAAAGATTGTGATTGCGGTATAAACCAAATCATTATTGGCCTGTTCGGTCAAGGAACAATATATATATATATATATATATATATATCTAATAAAATGGTAAAATGCCATTTTGATGCATCGTCGTCTTATTGCATTCATTTAGGCAAATTAACAGAACACACCTCACCAAACAAGGGTCTTTTCTTGAGGAATCGCTTGAGAATAATGCAATTTCTTTTCACTATTTCAGACTTATTAGAACAGGCATGGATAGATCTCCATGTTACTACTTTTTTACGACCTAATTTGACCCATGAAACAAAGATTCGGAGCCCATCCCAGAACAAGTGAATTAGAATAGTCGATTTGAGAAGCACGCCCGCGTATTTTCATTGATTCAGCTAAAAGTGATTTTTTCAGCTTGTACCATTTATGTATTGCGAAAGAATGATAGTTTGAAAAGACTGATATGATTGTAAAAATTGCTTGCAGAGGACAATTTTGTAATTCCTTTAAAATATTTCTGCATTGCAACTTTATTGCCATTTAATGTTCATTTTTAACTAAACTTGTGGTTTCGATGTCAGACCTTTCAATTTTTTAAATATTCGATTTTTTTTCACTCTTCTGTAAATATTTGGATTAGTTATTCAATTTTAGAATCTAAAGAGTTTTTCGAGGATATACCGAAATAATAAAAGATTGAAATTATTGTAGTATCATAAATGTGAAAAATTTGCTTCTCAACGAATCCAACCAAATGAAAGTTAGTTTTGTCTCAAAAACCAAGCATTTATATCAAATTCCTATTCCAGCAATGTTCTCAATAAGTGTTAATGAAAACACAATCGCAGTTCTCTAGCTATAGCATTAAGATTTAATGGTTTTGAATGTTGTGTGGCCAGAAATTCGAGTCTTCAACAATTTGTCACAGGGTCTTTCGGAAGATACTTTTGCTGTGCAGCTCGTCTGATTTCCTTGGTGCTGGTTTGAGATGCGGCGGGTGTATTTCGACATTTTCACATTTATTTGAGACGGAAATTGACAACCGTGTTGACATCACAAATACTACCAATTATTCCAAATTTGTGGATCAAAATCTCTATCGTTAGCACTCTTAGATCAGTTCTTTTCAGCTTATACTTGGTCGAAAACTTTTAATCCACAATCGCGTTATACCTTGCATAAACCCTTAGAAGCTATATACTCAAACACGGCGTATCATGGCATTTTCCACGCGCATATGGCAGACAAATTATGTACGCATGATCTTTGTGATTATCATCATGTTCTGCAGGCAAGCTTGAACTTCACCACGCAAACCATTCAAAAGTTATATGGTGGTTTTATTTCATATAATTTAATAATTGTCACCCCAGTTAAATATTTATGAAAAATGCAAACTAAAATGTTATGAAAACTGTTTTGCTTTATAGGTATGTAATGAACAAATGGTAAAAAAAAAAAATAAAATAAAATAATAATATATCAAATAATATATCGTCTTATTTAAGGATATATAGATATTTTATTTGATGGTTGCTTTTCAACAATATGTTTCTAAATTATACCATCATTACTGAGTTAATGAAACTGAAATTTCCACGAATTCCTTTACTTAAAAAATGAATAAGTTAATTTTAAAAAATCTTCCTTGCAGCATTGAACTAAATAAGCAAATACTGTTGAATATATTTTAATATATAGTCAAATATTATATGAAAACTGTAATAGCTTTAATACAATAAAAAATCGAGAAGGGTTTAATCTTTAATGGAAAGATTTTAACGTAATCACTCACAGGAGAATTTTCAAGAAAACAAAACTTGGACGTAAGATTACGTTAAGAATTTCTTTCAAACAAATAAGTTTACAAGAATATTGGAATTTGGAGGGAAAGAAAATAAAACAAACATTCTTTTGTAAATGAGTAAAGTTGGGAAAGAAATAAAAGCTTTTACAGTAAAAGAGTGATTTATCATTTGCTGTAATGGCATGTCTTTCTCAGCTGATACAATCGATATGACGGTACAGAAACCTCTTGGAATTCAAAATATGGAAGAGTATAATTTATTTTTATCAGTAAAAAATACTATCGGCGTGTACTGCCAACAAAAGTTTATTACTTCCAAAATAAATGGTTTCTTTGGAACGAGAGTAAAAGTTCAGATACAAATGCAGGAGGAGATTTTTATAATATATCAGCAAAGGCCATTCTAATTTCTTGAAAGAAACTGAACAATTAATTTTCAAGTGAAAGATGCGCGCATATATTAGCTATCTGGGATAAATTGAGCTTCAGTCATATGTTGCAAAGAACAAAAAATAGATAAACGTAGGAAATATTTAACGATTTTTTTTGTCTCCGAAAAAAATAAGTCAAAAGAACTTAATCGCCAAATATTGGCGGAGAATTCAATTACGGTGCATTATGGGTATCTTAATGGCAATTATAATTCGAATTTGTATTTCCAGATTAGTATTTGATGTGCTAAAATCTTTTATAATCGATACAATTTTGGCTCATTACACATCTTCCACTAGAAATAAAAATTTAATATATATATATATATATATATATATATATATATATATAAATATATATATATTTACATAAATTTTGATTAAATTCTTATTATTCTTAAATATTTATTTTGTTATAAAAGATATAGAATTCTTATTTAAAAACTTTTTAAATTTTATCGTAACATCATAATTTTTGTAAAATATTTTGTTAATTTTGTTTGTGTGTATAAATATTTTGTTATGTAAATATTAGGTAAAAAATAACTATTTTTCTACATTTTAACAACTATATGTTTATAGCTGCATAGAAAATTCATGCATTTCTCATCAATGAATAATAAAAAAAGTTAAAAAAAAAATAATGAACCAACTAGTCGTATCAGGTACGATCTAGTCTTTTTGCCACTTGATGTATACGAATTTTTACAGGATATTTATTTAAAATAACTATATTCCTCTTTCTCTCTCTCAGAATTAAGTTTTAAATTTAGCCTTTTGAATCCTGAGCAATTTCTTATGTCAACCAATCTGGTGATTAAAAACAAAATATGCTTTAGTTACATGACTAAAGTTTGTTAATAAGTATCCCAAATTTGAAACTTAATTGTTTAAAATTTAGATTTATTGCTATAATTAGCACAAATTTAATACAGAACTTACTGCGGCTTTACAACATTTAGGACATTTTCCAATCAAGAATTTCATATTGTTTAAAAGGTCAAAAACAAATATTTTTTTCACATCAAAATGTTTAAAGTATTTGATAATTCTTTTCACGAAAAACTTCAATGAGAAATTCACTACGTCAGAAATAATTGAGTAAGCATTTAATCTCTTGTTTTCGAGAAAAAAAAAACTTTTGTCAAATTGAATTTTTTGATTTGTTTGAAAAATGACAAAAATTCCTAATTTTTTAAACATTATAATTTTTATTAATTCTGTAGTTATGATAGCTACCAATTACAAGAATTCATGGTAAAATAGCATGAAATTTTTAATCCTGATTATATATATATATATATATATATATATATATATTTATTATAATTACTCTTGATTTCCAATAAATTAAGAAAAAAAATCATCCTTAAACAGATTATAATGCAATTTATTTTTCACAGGATTGATATTAAAATACTTCTCTGTAAAACTTAAAATAATCATCTTGGCTAAATTACTGATTTACTGACTGACAGTTGTTTTTTGTAATATTTTCTCCCATTCTAAATTTCATTTTTTTCTATTTATAATCAAAGTTTCAATATAATCTGATAATCAAACGGATAGCTAACAAAGATTATGCTTTGAAAAAGCAATTATTGTAAACATAGAATTACTGAAATATTTATTAATAAATTAGCACTACTTGATTTTCATTTCTCCGTCATACACTGTCAAATTATATACATATATATTCATATTATATGTGTAAAGCTAAAATAAAACGAAGGGTAATCAAGCATTTGGACTTGCGATTTATTTTAATCGTATTGAACGAACATTCTGAAATCGTAACATTCTTTAAATTTAAACCTAAACTTTTTTTGCCAGTTTTAATTCACAGAAAAGAGATAAAAATATTAGTATTTCTCTTCCAGAAAAAAGTTACTACGCGATCGCATACGCATGAAGAATGAAATGAAACAACAAAGTGATAAATTTAAGGGTATCGATTTTTTTTTTGAGTAAACCATATCTATACTTACTTCCATCATTATTTAATGTGGTAATTTTTTTTTAAACTTTTTAAATGCAAAAAGTTGTTTTTGAATATCATGAACATTAGTAATTTTTAATCCTTAATATAAATCTGGAGATACATTTCCATTTTTTGTATGCGAATGAAAGTTCTATATATGACCTCTGTCTCACGCAAATGCTTTAGTGTGATAACGACTCTTTCTTATATCTTATTTACCAATACAAATATGAGAAACACGATTTATATTACGTCACCCTTTTTTGTGCTGATTTTAATTCCTTAAATTGTTTTCATATCTCACTTTCTGAAGTTAGAATAAAAAAAAAATAAATAAAATCGTACTAGACTTGATAAATACAAGAACCTATCGAAATATTGAAAACAAACGGTGGCTTTTACGGGAATCGGTTTTGTTTTTATAAAAGCGCATCTGCCAACTAGAGCTTCTGTAATGCCAACGGTGCATATTTTCGAAGGTAATAGCAGCGAAATATGTCTTGTTAACACACAAACTAATATTCTGAAATTTTTAGAATACACCATTAAATTAATTAAGTGCTTTATAGGAACACGTACTTATCTTTTGGAAATATTTAGCTTGAAGAGTTAGAACATAAAAATAACTAGGGCTGATTATTTTTATCTTCTGTATAAAAAGGTACTAAACACGCGAAATGGCTATTAGCATTAATGGGTGATGATATGTCAATACCCAAAGTAAAGAATCATTTTTATGCTGTAATAATAGCTGTTTGAAAATATTACTAAATGAGAACAAAATTAGGAAAATAAATTGAATGAATACAAGAATATAAATTTTTCTCAATTCACATAAATCTATTGTGAAATATTATTAAACCGAACAACAATTCAATAAGTATGCTTAAATGTATTATTAAGGGAAATATTATAAGTTAAATTGTTGCATATGCAGGGAAAAAAAAAAAGCATCTAAAATAAGCAAATATATGAACTAAAAAATACATTTTTTGATTTTCACCATATTCCTGATATTAAAAAAAAGTTATGTGAATTAACCCGTAAAAATTTATTCACATTTAATCGCGCAAATTTTTAGGTATTAAAATTTAATAGCTAACTTCGAATAGCGAAGTAGCAAAATACGATCTTGTATAAGAATATTTTAAATTGTATAAGGGTAAATAAAAAAAGAGTGACTGTAGAATATTAAGATATCATTTCGGAAAGTCTTAAATGTGTTTCACTCAAGAATTTTAAAAAAAATCTTTTATCTATGTCATAATAATGGAACTGATTTTATTTCAGAAATCATCTTTTTTAATTTCTAAATAAAAAAAAATATTCTAAAATTTTTAAATAAAAAATATTTTTAAAAAATGTCGGATCATATTAATGATGTTGAATTTAACACAACATATTTAATAAAAATAATAAATATAAACACAGTTTACTTCTACATATACATAAGTACATGTAAAATAAAATTAAAAAAAAAAAAAAAAAAAAAAAAAAAGACTACTTAGTTTTTTGTAATTTACAAGACTATTTTTGAAACGCTTAATTTCAGAAATAAATCTTTCAATTTTTCAAAGAAATTTTTATTAACTTAGTATTTAAGAATATACAATATATGCACCTTAAACTTGCAATCACATGAGATAAATTACTATTTATTCTATAATTTACTTATTAAATAGAAAGTTAAATAAAGAAATGCAGTTTCCGCTTTGCAAGTTTAAGAAAGTCGGTATTTTCTGTAAAATATTTTTTTCTTTAAAAGAAGTCTAGATTGAAATACGATGACAAAATTATCTGAAATAATTTCAACGAACTACCAGGAGTTCCAGTTTTTAGACTTTTACGCGAAAAATAAAATACTTAGAATAATTTTTTTTCCATCGAGATCAACATAGTCAGTTATGTTGGTTGCCATAGCAACACGTAAAACATTTTGTAATCTACAGAAGAAAAATTTCGCAATTGCAATTCACAAACTTAACATTTTTCAGTTTTGTGATAATTAATTTCATAATTCACAAAACACATGCAATTCATTCTTTTAACAAGACAATTTTGAAATTTGTTACTGAATTTTTATCTCTTCAATTTAAAGTGGAAAAAATTATAACCTAAACATAATTTTTTTCTATTGAAGGGAACAAAGATTTAACTCAGTTTGCGAGCATAAAATTTGAATTTTAAGGGTCATCAATATAGATATCATGAATACAGAAATAATGAGTTGGCTTTATTATTCTGCTTCTAGATCTGATCTTAGCATGTGATATTTTTAAATATATACAAAGTGATATCATCCTTCAGTGACACGAAAATGAATTTTTGTAAAAGAAAGTAGTTTGGTGTAGCTTTTGATATGAATCTATCGTTAATCTGCGCTTTAGGTCCCCTACTCTGCCAACTTGGCGATAAATGCAACAAGCGTGGTAAACCAGACGTTTTTATAACTAATGAGTTCTTTATGGCAACCTCCGGAGGAAATAATTTGTGCTTTTTCGCGCATGCTCATTAATTGGTTTTTTCTTTTAGCATTTTCATTGGTCATTAATTAGTTTCAATTTGAAAAATCGGTCATTTTCATTGGTTGCTAATTAGTTTAAAACCATTAAAAATCGTATTCCATTATCGCCACGGCAACAGCGTTTTTGAAAACCCGCCAAGTACGGGACCCACAGCACACTTTCGCCAAGTTGGCAGAGTAGGGGACCTTAACCACTTCTAAATATTTTAAATAAATATAAAATTTTATAAGTAGATATGGATTAAGAATTAATTACAAAATAAAACATCGTTTCATAATATAGATTTTTCATATATATTACAATAAGTAATTAAGAAAAAACACATGTTTAGCAAGTAATAATATAATCAAAGAAGACATCATTTAGAAAATAAATTATTTTATACAGAAATAAATAAATAAATAGAAACTAACATAAACTGTGTTCTAAATAGAATTTTATATTTATCTATTGAGAAATTTCATTGACCATTTATGAAAGCATTCTTCATTTTAGAGTATTCTAAAATTCTTAGAACAAAATCAAGATGTAGAAACTTAATCGAATTTTTCAATATGCTGTATTAGCATGATTTTTTTATAGAAAACATTTAAAATTATATATTGTTTGTTGAAGTACTTAAAAAAATGAAAATATGAATTTAGGTAGATAATTACCAATTAAATAAAAAAAAATTTAAAATATTTTGCCGTGAATATGTTTATCAAGATGAATAGTTATGTATTTGCAAGTTTTAGACTCTTCCTAATTAAAATCACACATTAAAAATTAAATCCTGAATATTGATTAAATAAATAACAAAGTTAATTTTAATTAGGAAATTCCTCTTATAATTTTTATTATAAAACTAAAATATAGTGAGTCGTATATGAGAGTACTTCTATATATTTGTTAAAATATGTGGGAAAAAATATTGGGATATTGTTTTACGAAAAAGAAATGCAGGAAAAGGTAATAGTTGGTTAATTACAGCAAATATTTTCGAGAAAGATGAAATATTTTATCGATCATTTTTTATAGGACCAGAAACAATATTTGTCAGCAGGTTGTTAGCAAATTGTTAATGTTTTTGATGAGTTATACAAACAGATTTTAGTACACAAATTTGAAGGTTTTTTGAAATGATACTATGTAAATTGAGACTTTATTAGATCCAGGATTATGATTAGTTTGTCGATCAACGGTCATTTTTTACATACGAGAATCAGACCGGTATCTACAATTTAAAGTAAATTTTGAACCAGTTCAAACATCCATTCCCAAGGTGGGATTCAAACCCACGAACTTTTGAACCGAATGCCAGAGCCCTTACGATTCGGCTGTATTAGTTCTAAACTTTAATTTTTTTTGAAGAAATTCAGTTGTCAAACTTACAGAATAAGAAATAAGAAGATGCATTGTCATTGTGGAATTATCGTCAAACATTGGCATTCTTAAATTACAAGAAGACAATAGAGAGCGTATCAGTTAACTGTGATTGCTTTCTATCCTTTCAGCTTTATTAATCCTGCACTTTTTAATTAAACGGCATACTAAACCTTTTCTATTAGTTTTTTCACCATAATAGCGTCACATTCAAAGATTCTGAACTTTACTTTTCTGATGTTCTGTAATGTCAAAAATGGTATGTATTTCATCAACAGTTATGATTTTAGAAATAATGAACCTTTATTTAAATAATAAAATATACATTAATATTTAAGTGTTTTACTGATTCTGACATGCTTTTATGATCAGCTAAATTATGGGAAATCCAAACTATTTTTCTTATTCTTCACGAATAAATTTATATATCATTATGACGAGTTCAAAGACAAATTTCTTCTGCATCATTTAATATTAGATTATCATAAATTAACCCTTCTTTGCATAAAGGTGGAAATTTCCATCATAACCTATAATGCCCAAAAATTATGTAAAAGAACAAGTTCTTTAAGTGGATCGTGTTTGGATACCTTTTTAATGTCCATTGCATAAAAAGAAACATAGCTGTCAAAAATAAACAAGTGTCATTATCAGTGCTTAAAGTTGTCTCATTCCGCTGTTTGTTGTAGTTGCAATAAACGTATGATTTCATTTATAATTTTGTTTTATTATATTAGAGTTTCTATTGCCAAAAAATTGAAAATGAGTGGAAGAAAGGTTTGTAACACGTGTTTCTGTTATTTTCCTCTTTTATTTCTATTTAGTACTAAGCTAATGATCTAACTTTGGATGATGATGGAAATTTTTAGCATATTGTTTTTTGCTAAATTTATACTATAAATATATACTAAGATTTTTTAACCATTTTTACTTTAATGTTGAACATGAATCATATCAACTTGATTTATTTCACCAATAAAGAAAAAATCATGCAAAGAAGGGTTAACATTTTCCATATGACAGATATGTATATTAGTCTGAATTACAGATACGATTTTTGTTCATCCTAAAGGGGATTGAAACATTACAAATTCTATAAACTATTTGAAACTAAAAAAATGGACATCATTTCCAAAAAATAACTTCAAAAGTTTAACTCTTACTTATTCTTATTTAATCCCCTTTTAAGTATATAGGAAATTATAACAAGTTTTCGGATCTCAAGTTTGTTTTTCTTGGTTTAAAATTTATTCCACGCTGATCACTGTTTGCAACAGGTCTATAAAAAAAAACCATCACTACTGGATCAAATATAAATCTAACAGTTTTTTTTACCACATCCTGCCTACTATAAAAATTTAAGAGGATGATTCTCACAAGAACGAATTCCTAAAATTTACCGATACTCACAGCAATGGAGAAAGTGGGTGAGTTTTCAATCACCGTAAAAACCGAGCAATTTCGTTCTCATACCCACAAAAACCTCAGTAAATATTTTGAGAGCAAAATGTAGGAGCATAAGATTACAATCAAGAATTTACAAGTTATTCCCAAGTTGCACAAAACACACTGCTAATTTATTAAGATAAATTAGTTTTGTTTTTGCTTAGACTATTTTATGTTCATAAAGTTACAATACAAGTCATTAAAAGTCATATTGCATATATTTTACGTGTACACATATCACAAAATACATATTACCAAATTTTCTGTTATTATTTTTTTTTACATGGGATTATATTGTACGGCACTTGCTTCAGTCAAGTTGGCAAGATAACCTCTAAATATCTAATAACATTTAGAGAAGCAATCTTAAACAGGAAAGAGATAAAAATAAATTATTTTAATAAGAGAGTGGAACTCAATCTAACAAGACAAAGAACATTTTATACTGGTGCGTTTTTCAGCAATTTATTTTCATAAACTCAGTTTTTATTTTAGATAAATGTTAAATCTTTGTTTCCGTAAATGATTATGTCTCAAATTGTAGATTAAACTTTCAGCCCATTTTAACTGTTATTTTTATAATATATTGTTTTAAACTTCTCATACAAGGAGTTAAGTTTGAAATTATATATTGATTAATGTGCGAAGATTTAGATATTCTGGTTTTAATGAAGATTTTAAACTGATTTTAAATCGAAATAATAACGTAATTTACACCAAAAAAGATTTGGGAATTGATAAAGTAGTTTATATAAGGATATAATTTTATAATCATAATTGGAAACCAACAAAAAAAATGGTCAAGAATGGCAACAAGAATTTAGAAAGTCATTTGAAACAGAAAGTTCAATACAAAAATAAAAAATGGTTTTGCACAAAAAATTAGAAAATATTTTATAATTTTAACAACTTTGCAACAATTTTATCACTATTTATAGATATTTTAACATGCGAATCTAGCGAGAATATGAAACGAAAATAGATTGACACGTATGAATTACACAAAGAGAACTTGAATACTAATATTAGGTTACGGAAGAAGTCCATTATTTTTTTTTTGGTCGATGATATTATTCGATACCTCGGTTACAATATCGATCACACAATTTCAGATTTATGCTTGTTGGAAAGATCCCATTTCGCAATAAAAACTATTTTGCAGTTCTTTTTATTTGTTCCATTCAGTTATGAGGTACAGGGTGTTAAAAATGGAAGTTAACAAAGAGAAAATGCAATATCCTGACAGTTTTTCTTTGATAAAGGTGAAAATACAAATCAGGCAGTTGAAAATCGGTAATGGTGTTTATGGTCCCTATACTGTAACACCCAATTACGTATAATTTTGGTTTCGTCGATTCCAGTCTGGTATATTTGATGTTAAAGAGTTACCTCGCACAGATAGGCACATTGTGTAAAATTTCGATAAAATCACAAAAATGTCCGAAGTTGATCAGCATGTTACGAGGCCATAAGTTAAAAACCAAAAACGCAGCAGTTTGAATTTATTTGCACAAAGCTAATCTAAAGCAAGTAAAGCCTTAAAGTTCACGTAAAAATAATTAATTTCTTCATTTCGAAACTTATATTAAGGAGTTGTCATCACTTTAGATTTCGTGCGAAGAAAATTAAACATTTCGAGTTAAGGTAGTTTCACAACATTCCTTAACTAAAACTTATTACATAATAAAAATATTTACTGCATGATGCAATCGTCCTAAATAAAATTCATATGCGAAATTCAGTTAATTAAAAGTAAAATGTATATAAAGTGTGAAAAAATAAAAATAACAGTCATGTGTATTACCATATTTGTTAATTTATATATTTGCAAATGGCAGTCGTCTACCACGCACGCAATGTGAGGAATAATTAAATCACTTCAGTTCTGCAAGAAAAGATATTTGGCTGAGTAATTAATCAGCAGATTCTCTCATGAAGTCACGAATTAATACGCTTAAATCAAAAGTAGCCTCAAAATTATTAATAAAAAATCATTATGAAACACATTAGATTAATGCAACTATTCATTTAAAAAGTTCGTAATCATTGCGTTAAGTATTGTGTGACATGATTTATTTCCTTCATTTGTTTTTTTTTTTTTTTTTTTTTCCACAATCAATGTTTTATATTTTATAATATCAAGTATTAATCCAAGGGAGAATTACATGTGTGTGATTAGGAACATTATAAATCAAGGGAAATGATTGAGCATAAAACGCAACTTATTCTGAATACCTACTTCAAAAAATAGGAATAAGAAGAGAGTGCTGAAATTTATATATGAATTATCTCCCACGTGATTTATTTTGAGTTGAAACATGTGTATTAAATCTAGTAATTCAACCCAGTAGATGACTATAACAGTTCTTGAGGAGAGAAGACAGCAAATCATACAAAGTTTAGAAAAATAAAATTTATATTCATGAAAAAATGAAAAAAATGCTAATTTTTTTAATTATAATTCAATTATTTTCAATATATGAATGGAATTATCATTTATATATATATATATATATATATATATATATATATATATATACAACTGGCAGAAAATTATTATTCCCAGAATTTATTATAATTATGTTCAAGTATTTAAATAACTATTATAATTTCGTCAGATGTCAAATTTTTGGTTAACGGATAAAACAAACGTTTGTTATGGCAATTTAATTTTATACTAAAGTAACCACTTAACAAAATTTTATATAAAAGTTTAAAATAAAATTTAAAAAAAATTTTAATTTAGAAAGTGCTTAGCACCAAGATATTTCTAAATTATTATATTTCTTTCCACTATATTTCTTAGAGACAATTTCCATAAAAAGCTTTTGTGATTTTAAATTTTGAAGGGAATTTTTTCACATGTTCAAATTCATGAATTATTTTTATAAATTTGATAATTTAACCAAGAGAAGTTAATACAAAGTTAATCGTTTTTCAGTCCATGTGAAATTTACATATACATTCCTAAAACTAAATTTTTTTTTTATCTTTTAGTTTAAACTTAAAAATGTTTAAGAGATTATGTCCACCAATTTAGATTTTTTCAGACACTAATCTTACAATAAATTCTACAATTAATAATGACTTTAGTTATTCAGGTAGAATCAAGTTTCAAATAAAGGTGAAAATATTTAAACAATGTCAATAATAATTACACAGTGTTCTAAAAAAAATAAATAATTTTTAATTAAAGGTAAACAACGTTATGATTTCTCGCAAATTCTATTGACATTGCTGTTTTAAAAGTTACATAACTTTTCTGTGGCAACACAATTTTCGAAATACTAGTTTACAATTTCTGGAAAAGCACGAAAATGAACTTCAAATAAGAATGAATGCATTTGTCCGTTCTCAAATAGATTACATGAAGCTCCATTCTATATTCAACACAGATAAAAAAAGCTTCTATCCAGTCTCTGATGATTTTTTGTAAAATTATGCAAAACTAGGAAAAACATCTCTCATTTCGTAATCATTGCGAATCTCTGCCAATGGCTGTTCAGAAATATCGTATTTGTGAAAAGATTTTCAAGACTGAAATATGGAAATAGAAAAAACAAGAACTAAAGTATTTTATGATTATTTTAACAGCAGTATGAAAAATAGTTTATCCCATCATACATATTTTTATGAAAATGAAAGTGTAATATGTAAATATTTTAAATAAATTTATAATAATTTACTTTTCCTATTTGGCAAATTGATTTTCTCCAAGTACCCAAACAAAAATAGGTTAAAGTGTTAGTTTTTATTCCCAAAAATCTTTTTGGAATAAATCTGTTTTAGGTTTCCACACTTTTTAAGTATTAAAATTTCTCTATGACATGCGAAAATGAAATGGTAAAAAGAAATAAGGAAGGGTAAGCAGACAAAAACACCAACTCTGAAACAATGAAACTTCAAACACTGTCGTTCACTCATTAAAAATTCAGTGTAGGGTTATCTATAAACATAATTTCCTTCTATTGAAAAGTTTGCTTTCAAGTTTAATTTTTCAATTCACTAGCAATTTTTTTGCCTATAGTTCCGGCTCTCAGAAACAGAATGAAATATCTGAATCGAAATGTGTGTGATAAAAAACAAGTATATGAATAAGTAAATTAAAAAAAATTCAATAGGTTAATTACAATCATAATGTTTTGTAGCGGTTTCTAAAGCATTTTAAATACGTTTCAACTACACTCGTGTTCTTTTTCGAACAAGCTTAAAAAGTTGAACAGTCTTAGATTAAATGATACGAAATTTCTATTACCTAAATTGTTCATACATCAATATGATTTGTTTGCTGATTTTAGTTAAATTGTTTTTCATATGAGTCTTACAGTATACATTAAATATTTCTCAGTTGTATAAGTATTACAAAAACCACATCCGAAGTCAGAGTGGATATTTTCATTTCTGCCGTAATTTGAATTCAGATTGACAGAATAGAAAGTTGATTAAGTCAGTTTGTACATTATTTAGGAATCATTGTTAGCTCATAAGGATAATTGAATAGGGGAGGAAAAACTAAATATTAAAATGTAAAAACAGCGAGGAAAGAATTTATATATATTTGTTCCTAAGAATTTGATAAAATCAGGAATTTCTGTGTGAGATGAATTTGATGAGTTACATTTTCTACTTATTTTATAGCAACAGAAAAATTACTTTTATAATTATTTTACTCTTTTTATGTAAGTCAATTAATACAAGGATTACAATTAAATAACTAATAAATGTATTTTCATTTTTTGAATGCGTTTTTACTTAGGACTCTACAAACGTAAGAGCATGTAAACTTATGTAAATGAATTATTTTATTATACTTATTAGTACTCCTCAAAGCAATTGAAAATTTGAGTGAAATCAATAAAAATTCAAGTTAGCTTTAAAAGATCCTAGTTAAAAAATGATGATAGATGTTGTTGGAAATTAGTTACAGGAAAATATTAGCACTCTTACTCAAGGTCCATATTTGCTTAATTGTCGCTCAATGATTGTTTCGTCACACAACGTCTAACCAGACTGGGGCCTAAAGTTTAAGGTGGATTTTTGAAGGACTATAATAATTTATGAATGAAGTGGGAATCAAACTTATGAATTGTTAAATTAAAGGCCAGAACATTAGCATACCAGAATGGATTAACTATGAACAAATTGTTAGCGAGATCAATTTATACTAGTATTAAAAGATACCATGAATCTTAAAATTTATAAAGAAATAAACACGCATAAATATTTTATATTTGTGCAAAAGAAAGGGAAGTTACTTAAATGCTAATTTTACGGCTAGTATCCAAGATCTGTAACTGTAGTACATATAATAAAAATGAATATTTTTGCTAAACGGTAGAAATAAATCTCGCTTAATATTCTAAGACATTCTTCACAATATTTAGTATTCTTTCTCCACCACGTTATTCAGAATCAGAAATTCTGATATGCGACCGCTGTTGGCTAATTATACTTTTTATATAAATGCTCTCTGAATCATAACACAGAAAATTATTTTCAATTTTTTTTTTTTGCCGAGATGTACGAAAAAGTATGGAAAATATTTCTAAATTATTAGAGGTTTGCGTGTGAATATAGTAGCGTGACCGTTATTCTTTAGTACGAGAGATTTCCTTTCGTAAGCTTGTTTTCACGATTTAGGAAAACGAAATTTAGTTCAAATTTGTGGTATCCCTCGAAAAAGTATTTCACAGAAAAAGCCATTTCGTAAAGGCAGGATTTTTTTTTTTTAGGTAAAAACACCTTATCCGGTAATGATTTAATGGAATTAGCAAAGAAATTACAGGATGTTGAAAATTAGAAAACTCAATGTTTATATTCTGTATCAACTAAAACGTAATATTGTATTTTAGAACTGTATCCAGAGAGAGATACTGGATGAAAAGTAGAAATAATCTAGTTATATATTTTAACATGGGAAATTTCTACATTTATGAAATGTCTTAATTATATTAAAAATCAGTAATTCATCAAAAATTTATTTTCATCGATGTGATTTACAATTTAGACATGCGTAATCATTTCTAATCAATGAGTATTAAGCATCTTTGACTATGAGTACGATCTTAATTTCAGCAACAATTTTCAAAATTAAATGTAATCTATAATTTCTGATGTCTGTTAATGCAGGATTACTTAATGTAGGATATGTAACTACAAAAGGAATTTTCACAACAAAAAGAGCAAGTGATAAGAAGTAAAAAAACGTAAAAATTGTTTGAAAAACTATTTAGAAGCCACACATAAGAAAATACAGGACAACTTAAAATACCATTTTTAAAGAAAGTCAAAGCCAGCCAAGAGTGTTGTAAGTTTTGTACAAATGAAGAATATTTGAAGACAATTATTACACTCTAATTCTTATAATGTTATTCTTAAAGTAATTGATTAGTATATAGTTTTTTTGACACAAATTGCTACCATATCAGAGAGTGAAAATTGCATTTCATCTCTCTGAAAGCTTACATTAGGCAGGAAGTTATGCAATTAATAGAATTCAGAAATTTACAATTAGAAAGTAATATTTGATAATGCATTAAAACGACGCACCACACAAGTTCACTAGATTTTTTTACATTGGGTTTTCAGCAGATTTATACAGGAAAATGTTTTCTGCAATACACAATTCTTTTACAATATTGTAACTATTATTGCATTCTTTCGGGGTTGATACTTGATAATTTATCAGATTTTTTTCTTTGCGATGTGTAAATAAGGCAAACTTTACATAAACTAATTCCGAAAGCCAAAACTAGATAACAAAACTCTTACTTTCAGCAGTTAAATATTTTATTGTGCGCTGTCAAATCAATTAAATTTTACAAAATATTTAATAAAATATTTTAATTTAATTAATACAATTTTACAAAATATTAATCATTGTAAATCTATCGTGATTAAAATTTATACTAAATCAACTGCACACAAATTTACATAAGCAAAAATTTAAGATTGAAATAAAATTCGAAATTTTCTCCAATTTGTGTTCAAAGGGCTGTCTTTTCATTTATTAAACATTTTTTTTAAATGAAGTATAGTAAATTATTATTTATTCAATTACTAAAACATAATTTTTAAGAAACTCATTTTACTCTTCAGTAGTTATTAATGTGTTTCTGTGAAAAGCACATCATTTAATCTTTTAAAATGTATAGACTTATGTGCTTTTTAAAGAGAGAGAGAGTGATATAAAATGTCGCTTTAACTTAAAAACCGTTTACAATGTCAAACCGGTAAATATAGATTGAAGAAAAGAAACTTTTGTTAAAATATTTTGTGAAGACAGAATATCCGTAGAAAAAAAAAAAGTTTAATTTACTAATTTCATAGCGCCATTTTATTATTGTTTTCTTAACCCTCGTACATGACTGGATCTAAACCGAAGATTAAAATTAATTCAAAATCACTACAAACAAATCGAACCGATGAGCTAAAAAGACTTGAGTACAGATCTTCAACTTAGAATTCGACGGTACAAAAAGGGTGTAATTATAACGCCTAATGAATTGATAAGCAAAGATTATATTTAAGATTTTTTTTATCAAAAAATTCTTTAGAAATTAGATAATATACATAGCATTTACTTCTATGATGATATTAACTTTCATTATAGTTCTAAATATTTAATAATCATAAAATTAAAAGCTGAATAAAATTGGAATTTAATAACACATGTGCGCAAAATGTAATTTTTTCAATGTCATTTCTGCAAGTTTAAAAAAGCATTAAGAAATTAATAAACGTTAAAAAGTAGTAAAATAACTATTTTATTAGCCTAAATTGATGTTAAAAAAATGACATTTAAAAAAATTTTGAACACAAACGGACATTTAATCAACAAAAACATTTTTTTTGTCTACAAAACTCTATAATTAAAGTTCTACAATAATTTGTATCACATCCTCCCGGTGATGATGATGATTAAAGAAAAGAAACTTTTGATCGCAGGGAGTTTCCTTCGTAGAGAATGAAAAATTTCTTTTCTGAAAATTCCCTGGATAGTGATCATTCCATTATTATTTCACTGGGCGTGTGAAGAATATGATTATTGCTTCGGTTCATTTATTATTTTTTTCTAAAAATAATCTTCCATTCAATTATTAAACTTCTGACGAAGGCTTCAATTAAGACGAAGATTTACGTCACTCAGAAATGAATTTATTGATTGCGTAATGTATTTGAGGAAAAATTTAATCCATTTGTCTTTTGTTCTTCATTGTGTTACTATGCGTAAAAATAATTTTATTGTTATTTTATACAAAATATTGCAATTAAATCTATTTAATTACAGCATATTTGTAATAAAATCCTTTATTATTTCAAATAAAAGTGTTATCTATGTACTCAACAAAGAATGGATGATCAACAAAGGAATATTCACGTCTAATGAACTTTATGAAAATTTACCAAAAAGTGTTAACTTTTCTTGCTTACATAGTTACAAAATCATTGAAAATATCTGCTATTGGTGAAGGTCATGGATTTATATTTTAAGAATCTCAAACGGATTTGCTTAGCTTGTAGCTCTACGATAAATTTTTGCACACGATGGCCAATTAGATCGGAACCTCAATTCTTAAGTGGTTTCCGAACCATTTCAGTAATTCAAACCTGAAGTGAAAATTGAACCACAAACTATAGAGCCAAAGAGCTTACAATTTGGCTACCAGCTAGGCTTTATGAAATTTAAATGGGAAATATTGTTATGTAAAATGTTGGTCACCCAACGATCAGTTTTTATACACATTGGTTAATTAGAGTCTTAACTACACTTAAAAGATTATTATGTTGGAATTAAATTTGTTATGTTTCATAATCCTGCTCAAAATTTTGGTTTTGCATTACATTTTTGTTGATAGAAAAATAAAGAGGGAATACAAGAGAATGTTTAAATTTGGAAAGATTCTGCTTATACTTTAAATATTATCTCATAAATTCTGACTATTTTTGCTGATCTCAATTTCTTATATTTATTTTTAGCGAGGAATAGGGAGTTAAGATTCCGGTATTTTAGAAAAAAAAAGTATTATTTACAATTTTTACTGTTTGTACGATAATTATTAATTTTCAGTTTTTTGCACATTAACTTTTTGGTATTACATTATGCATTTTAATTTACTTATTATTTTAATTTGTGTGTGTGCTAAGTTTTCACACCATAAATATATTACTTTTAGTATATATTTATGTGGACAATGTATGGAGATTTCTGACAGCTTGTGAAATGTTAACACACAAACACATATTTTTAAACTAAATACTATAATACATGCTCAGATTATTAAATTCATGACGTGACTTTAAATTATTTTGCGGAAAAACAAAGAAACTATTCTTTTAGACTTAGAAAAATATATGTTTTGATATAACAAAAAAAGCCGCCCAACCTGTCTAGTGGTTAGCGTAACTGACTAATGATGGGGAGGACCCGGGTTCGAATCCCGGCTCGGGCATGGATGTACTTTCTCTTCGTGTTTCTTGTCCTTTCCTCAGATAATGGATGAATGTGAACCGCCCTATAATCGGGTATGTGGTGGTATGACGTGAGCGATGCTACTCGTCCCTCTGTGACTTAGTTCACAGGTGCCCACCGGGTAACGATAAAATGAGTAGCAGTTTCCAGCCTTGTTGCGGCAAATGGGCTAATGCACTTACTTGCTCAAAAGTGCCCGCCATTAGAAATAAAAAAAATAAATGAAAAATATGACAAAAATCTTATTAACAAATTCTTTGTTTAAATTGGTAATCACGAGGCACATCGAATTAATGATTGTTTGGTTTGTTATTATACGGTAATTTTTTTCATATGAAGTCTAATTAGATCAGATTAATACTCAACGGAGATAATGAACGATGAAAAAACATCTACATTTGAGAGGAATCAAAGATACGAACTGTTGAACTGTGAAGAGCTAACAATTCAGTTACCTTTGAACTTTTTATTTGTAAGAAATTGAGAAATCTACATGGGAAATATTCATGATAGACAGATAATCGAAATTACATGAAAGTCTATTGACACTGCTCAGTAAATCCGTAATAACTCTTTTTTGAATTATACATATATTTAGCTCAGCAGTCAAACATTTGATGTAATAACATTCTCACTGGTCGTCACAATTTCCTTTGTGTACGAAATTATTTGAAGACTGTATTGAAATAAGCAGATGACGAGTATTACTCGTCAAATGTACCCAAAGGGTTAATATTCATCCCTCTCGAAGTGAACTTGGATTTCCTTCCAGTTCTGCCTCGTAAATATTCCGGTTTAGACCAGATTAATACTCAAAGGAGATAATAAACCATGAAAGACATCTACACTATCCTGTTGTTGTTGCACCAGCATGCTTTAGTGTACCTATCCCTGAGTTGGTCGCTACCAGTTAAAGAGAAGTGCCGGGTCGGAGTTTTCGTAATTTAGAAGCAAAGACAAAAGCAGAATACTTCCCAACACTTGGCCTGCCATTCCTAGAAGTATCATTTCATATATCGTTGAGACTATAAGCAACAATATAGTACAAGAAAACTAGTTACTTATTTAATCTAGTCCAATAATATCTCGAATGGAAGTCATTGTAATCAGCGTGACTTTTCTATTATTTTGAAAATTCTCTGTATAATATATAGTTCTTCAAAATTACCAAATAATTAAGACTGTTAAAACTCTTTAGAGAGTTTAAAAAGGCAATTGACATACATTTCTACAACTATATCTTTCAATAGAATAGTAGAACAATTATGTTTTTAATAAATTTTAAAAATAGTTTAGTATATTAATAAGCATTTTTAAACTTTAGAAAATCGGACTACTCTATGCATGTTTTCTGCAATTTTTAAATGTATTAATTTTATTTACACAGATTTTTTCCTTGAAGCATGAATGTAAATTTATAAAGAATGAAGGAAATATTTTAAAATACTTGTACTCATTAAAGATCAAAATAAAGACTCATTAAAATAAGTCTCATGGAAAAGTATTATGGTTTTAAAGCTTAATAATCAGAAATTCCCGATTTACATTGAAATTTATTGATTTTGAAATTATATTTATTTTGAAATTTTCTGGCAATTAACGAAAACATGTGCATGAGTTTATAATTTTCTTTTCAAAGAATATTATTTCCATTTTTCTGAGCTATGGTTTCAAATGTAAGAGAGAAATCATTAATCTGTTTATTTCTGTAGCTATACATGATAGAAACTAAGTTACAAATTTTCAAGCAAAACAAGTCCAACTGAATCAATAGAATAAGCCAGTCAAAGCAAAAACAAAGTCAAATGCGAAAATTCATGACCACCTGTTGATTCAGTAAGTCAAGTGATATCAGTTATCTCAAACTGAAACGCACACAAATTCTTTTAGATGAGAAGTTGAAAAGGACAGTAATACAAGTCACTAGTTTTAATTATAAATATTCTTTGTATGGCCAAAATAAAAGGAGATTTTCTTAAGTTTTGAATTTTGCATGCAAGATCCTTTATATCAATTTGGAGAAATGATAAAATCAGTGATTATTAGTTTTTGTTGATAGAGTTTCAAATGAGGCACTAAAATAATGTAAAACTAATAATTTTTGGCACCCTTTTGTAAATAGCTTAACTGTTGTTCCAAGCTTTTAAAATTCAATATATATAAAAATATACCGGAAGGAATTTCTATAGCTAGTGTGTTGTATTCACAAGTTGCAAGAAAGAACTGGGGAAATACTCATTATCCCTATCCTGACTGATAGGAATGTTGAAATCTGAACGCAGCACCTATCTTCCTTTGTACAATAAAGGCTAGGATTGAACCTGGGACCTCTTACTTCGAAGACAATGGTTCGGTTTCAATTGGTTTGTCACTTTTTTTTTATTTTTTATTTACACACGAGGGCTAGTTAGATCGGGATCTATGGTTTAAAGTGGATTCCAAGCCACTACAAGTATCAAAGCCCAGGATATGATTTGAATTGTTGAACAGAAGGCAAGACCCTGAAGACCACGGTTCTAGCCCTTGGACGCCGTGAGTCGAAATAAAAACGTTTTATTTATGAGTTTTTCCTAGATGCATTACAGTTTTCTAAGAAATAAATTGTTACAAATAACGTTATGTAAACGACGTCATAATGTTAAGTTTTGTTGCCAATCATATGATTTCAAAATGGGTGCTTAGCCAAAATGCGTGAAGATTTTTGACCACACCAAAAAATAAGTCTTTTTATGCAACTTCATAATGTAAAAATGCTAATACTATGATTACTTTAAATATTACTCGTTTAACATTTTTTTTGGTTTCATAGCTTATTTGGATACAACTAAAAATGTACAGTATAATGAAGCTTTCAACAGCACAACGTTGACATAAATGTTTGAAATGGTTATAAGCAGATTGGCATTGTTTAAATTAAGAATGCAACTCCTCTCAATCTGTCTTGGGTAGATGCAAAGAAGGATTATCAATAACTAAAATCTTAATGGGTAAAAACCACAAGACAAGTATTACCATCAATGTTTTACTGAGACTCATTGCAATAACTATTTACAAGTAGTATTTACAATAACTGTCATTGGTGGCAGTGCCTCTACAGCGTATTAAGCCTGACTTCTAACCACCGCACTTTCCGAGTACGTATATTTATACCAGCGAGAGAAGTCTTTTTAGCTGAGCTCCTCGGGATTTACTTTAATTTGCATTTGGGAAACTAAAGTAAATGTGCAATCATCTAGGTCGAAGATTGATGATACACTCATCATGCAGTGCAAATATTTTCTTGCTCGGTGAAATCAGCAGGTATAATAGTGAAGAGTCTCTTGAACAATCGCAAAAACATAAAAGGAGAGGTTAAGAAATGTAAGACTTTATATGATAAAATAAATTAAAAATTTATACTTCATACTTTACATAGAAGCAATCAAACATCATAGCCATCAGCTGCTAATTTAAATGTTTTATGAATAGCTGGAAACTGTTCATGTTGTAGATAGTACTCTAAATATCTTGTGTTCATTATTTTAAAAAGATTTTCTAACTGTTTAGGAATTTTGCATGTTGTTTGTTGGTCTCGCAATATTTTTTTGAAAATCAAAGAATATTTTATAATTTTTATACAAAACAGTAAATTTATAAGTGAGTAAAAAACAGTGAATTTTAAATTTTCTGCCAACTTCCTAATGTATGCATAAAACGTCAAAAAATGCTAAATACTTATTGATAATAAAATCAATAGATTTTAATAGTATAAAAAAATTTAAAATTCTATACGTTAACTAGATATCTCACTAAACTTTTTTTTTTATAAGAATTATAAAAAAATTGAAAATTTTTCATTTGCCAAAAAAAAAATTATGTTTTAGAAAAAGTAAAAAATATTAAAGGAAGCTTTTAAAAATGATTTAAAACATCAAAAAATATCATATTCTTTTGTACTACAATGTGTGTGTGTGATGATAGAAATATCAGCAATTATTTTAGATTTAAAATACAATTGATAATTTTATGATCTATAAGTCTCAACAGTTCCAGAAAAAAAATTCCTTAATATATAGCAATAAATTTATACTTTAAATTAGATAATTATAGCAAAATAGAATTTAGAGATAATGTACCACGCAATAATGCAAAACTATTGCTATGAAAATCACAACTTTGAATCTCTTAAGTAATGTGCTCAATATCTAAACTATCATTTTAATTGTTAATTACATCAAAACACACAGAATAAGAAGATACTATAATACTAATAATATAATACTAATAATATAATAGTCTATTAGTCCGATAAGACTACATTTCCTATTACCATAATAAGATTTATTTTGGTCGATGCTCTAAAATTACATTTTTTTACGAGACAGATTGAAGTGGGTTACGAATTACAATGAACACCGAAGCCTGAGATTAGAACTGTTGAAATAAAGACATGAGAGTACTACAGGAAATTAACGATTTAGATGCCAGATTGGCAACTTTATCAGTTATCTTTAGTCATTCTTTTTCATATTAATATTGTACTTAAATTGCCAAGTAGGTCCTTGGCAATGACATAAAATTTTCAAATGCAACCATTTTATCTACGGTATATGCACCGATAAACAAGGATATTATTCGATCGGAATTCGAACTCGAGTAACTAGATAAGAAAAAATAAACTTGCAAAATTAAAATAACTATATTTTAACTATAACATTTATATTGAGTTACTATAAACACATATGTGAAATAAACGCACTTAATTCAAAGTTTCATATTTTATGCGCAGAGAGTATTATGATTCGTCGACTGTCATTTCATTAATTCATCACGAACATGTTTTTATTTCATCCAATAGTCAATGAAATAACGGTTAAAAAAAGGCATCAGCAAGACACTCAAGCAGAGATGAAAGAAAAAAAGCAATTATCGATCCACTATTGGAGAAGGGCTCGCTAATACTCTGTAAGTCATATGGATTGCATGGTCTGAACCTGTCATAAATGAATAATGAGAGTTGTCTGGCGTCCGTGATGTACTTATATAGAATTTCTCTTCATATATAGTGCTGATATATTATTAATGTGCTGCTAAATCTATAGCACACATGATAATATAAAAAATATACATTGGGAAATTGGACATTTCTCCGAATTACACGAGCATTCGAAAGATTTGTAATCAGACACCATTGAAAATACCTGTAATATTTTAAATAATTTATTTTAACGCTATAAGGCTTCCAAATACAATGATAAGATTGAATTAAAAATTTATTGGAAGGTTGAAGAAAATGCACGGATTTACACAGTTTAAAATGCTATAAGTTGTATTTTTTATATTGAGGGTGTATTGTTTAAAATTTATAGAATATTTAAAACATTATGCTTTAAAATAATCAAGAGATTTTGGTTTTCTTTTCGCATGTATACATAAATAGTAAGATACCAAATTTTAAGCGTTTAAATGGGTTGAAGCGCAACTTTTATTTGTAAATCCTGGAAAGTTCATCTATGAAGTTCATAAAATAATTGTTAATATTATATAAAAAAAATACCATCTAGATACGAATTATGAATATTTTAATTTTGTAAACACACATGCTTGAAATCAGAAATATATCTTATGTGGTCAAAATTTAAGTGAAACTTTGTCCTAAGGATTTTAAATAAGTTAATAATAAGAACCATATTCTTATACTAGGATTCTATTACAAGAATTATATTCTTATGATGACGCTCAATGGTAGTTTTTTTTCACGAGGGCTTATTACATGGTTTAAAGTGGAATCAGAATTACTACAAATATCCATGCTCAAAATGGAATTCGAACCCACGAATGATTGATTGGTTGGTTGGGTTTTGTGGCGCAAGGTCCAAAAAGGACAAACTGCGCCAACCACGAATGATTGAACCAGTGGGCAGAGTGCTAATCATTCTTTCCAACGGGAGGTAGGTAATCACCTATTATGAAGTCAAAAACTGATGTTAATACCTTATAAACAGTTTGAATAAATGTTAACGAAACGCATTATTGGGGTAGGTGTACAAATTTGGAGATTTGTGTTGGATCAGGAGTCGACTTCGTCATCTGACTGATTTAACCCTTCTTTGCATAATGGTGGAAATTTCCATCATAACCTATAATGCCCAAAAATTATATAAAAGAACAAGTTCCCTTTAAGTGGATCGTGTTTGGATACCTTTTTAATGTCCATTGCATAAAAAGAAACATAGCTGTCAAAAATAAACAAGTGTCATTATCAGTGCTTAAAGTTGTCTCATTCCGCTGTTTGTTGTAGTTGCAATAAACGTATGATTTCGTTTATAATTTTGTTTTATTATATTAGAGTTTCTATTGCTAAAAAATTGAAAATGAGTGGAAGAAAGGTTTGTAACACGTGTTTCTGTTATTTTCCTCTTTTATTTCTATTTAGTACTAAGCTAATGATCTAACTTTGGATGATGATGGAAATTTTTAGCATATTGTTTTTTGCTAAATTTATACTATAAATATTTACTAAGATTTTTTTAACCATTTTTCCTTTAATTTTGAACATGAATTATATCAACTTGATTTATTTCACCAATAAAGAAACAATCATGCAAAGAAGGGTTAATATGAGCGCGTTTCTCTCCAGAACATATGACTATAATTTAATAATCAAGTGTATACCTCAAACATGTAAATAAAATTAATAAAGTATCTGTAAAACATGATTAATGAAATAGCATAATACATAAACTAAATAATCGTAGTGTATTTACTTGTAAACCAATTTAAATATTCTTCATCTGGTGATGCTCAGTAAAAAAAAAATCTTGTCTATTAGCGTAGATATTATAGCTATCGAATATTTAAACTCCTATTTATTGAGTCAAAAGCAAATTAGAAATATATCTTAGTTGTGTAAACATAGAAAAGTCATTTCCGAAAAATAGTGGGAGAATCGCAGAGACAAGAATGTTTAGAAGCGAAAAACAAATTGCTAAAGATAACATGCTTTTTACTCAAAGTAAACAAATCCTAGAAAATCAACATGTTTACCTGAAAAGACAAGCCAAAATGTTATGTAAATATGCTATTAGAGAAATTTTAAGTAGAAATTTTTAGGAACCAGTAATTTCTATAACAAAAAAATCCATTTGTGGGCTGATATTTTATGTATGTAAGGCTTCCATAATTTACTGCATAGTTTTTCTTACAATTTATGATAATATATGATTGTTGAATTTATTATACTGTATTATAAGTGTTGCTATATTTTAGCTAACTTTATTTAAATTAGAAAATTATATGTTTTGGAATCGATTTATTTCATCACATACTGATTGATATTAAACATTTTTAAAGAAGATTTATAACGCCTAAGAAATTTATCATTTTCTATTCAGTTCAATAGTTTTGAAGATTAAAAAAATTTTTTTTTGTTATGCTACACAATCAAAAGATTACAATTTTTGTTGAAAATCAGAAAACATTATGTATGAGTTTCATATTATGCTCTCATAATTCAAAGTTATTAGAAAAATGTTTTTATAATATCGACTTAATGAAAGAAAAATTTAAGTGTTTTTTATAAATTTGGTGACTGTTTACTATTATTTAGCACTTAAATTAAAACAGTTTTCGATATGTATACACAGACGTATTCGTTATAAACTATTATTGTGTTAATAACTATTGTTTAGAATTCTACAATTTCTTAAACTCAGTTGTTAAAGTAATTTCACCACTTTAATGACCCATTGTTAGGCAATTTTATGAAGGAATAGTAATATAATCTTGCTTTTTAATTAATAATTTATAACAAAAAAGGATAAAATATTAAAGTTTTAATATAGAACCCCAAGTTAGGAGAATAGTTTTTCTTACATAAAATTTATTAATGTAAATTTTGATATTTATGAAACTAATGTAATTTAAATAACTTCATAAAAAAAAACGAAAATGAAAAGTTTAGATAGGTGTATTTTACGACTCCAATATAAACCAAAGAAAATATAAATTTGGCATTCATTTCATTTTACCCGATTTTACTTTCATATATGTAAACTTCAGATATTAAGTTTTAAAAGTTTAATTCAAAGTACTCAAATCTAAAGTTATTTTACACATTAATAAATCTCAATTATTTTTTATGTTTATGCATCGTAGACAATAGTGTAGCTAAATTTTATGATAATCAAAAAGAATCTTGATAAACATTTTGTGTGTATATTTCTGTATTATAAGTCTCACATTTCTAGTAAAATTTTAGCTTGCAATTTTAAATGTGACCGGTTATATTTTACACTATTGGAAAATGTGAAATACCAAATCAATATCCATACTTTGACCTAGAATGCCAATGCAGACAGGCAGGTTGCCAAATAGTGACTCTATATATACATAATTTAATCTTAGTATGGCCCCAATCCATAACGAAAAATATCTTTAGAAATTCAATTTCTAAAAAAAAAAAAAAAAAAAAAAAAAAAAAATTGAATTAATTGATGATAACAATGAAGAATGTAACGCGTGATATATTCCATGCTTTTTATTACCTGTTGCCCACTACTATTCTACTTAATCTTCAATTGACATTAAGACATAAACACGACTTCATTTTATGATTGACTACTAATGAAATGATAGCTTTCCTGCAAATACAGGTGATACACTAATCAAATGAACACAATTGTTAGAACTCGGCTCATCACTGTTCTAAGAAAATTTTTTCTCTTAATTTTTTATTAGTCTGGAATAGTTTCTTTAGGCTATATGATTTCCCATATTCACATCATTCATCTAATTAACATTAATCAACAGATTTAATTAAACCACTGCGCGTAATGAGAGGATTTATGATTCATTCTGTGAAAACATTCATAAAAAATTTTTATAAGCAATATTGTAAAATGGAGACATTTTTCATACGTATTTTATGAATTTCTGGAAAAGATTGGATTGTATGTCTAATTTGATCAGGAAAAGGATTTTTGTAAATATGTCAAGTTTATATAAAAAATATGTTAAAAGATCCGTTTGTGTAACTTAGTTGATTATTTATGTAAAAATGTATCTCATTGGCTTGTTGCAATTCTATTGCTAAGTAATTTTTCCACTTCATCATAAAAAATTAAATGTTTTTAGTTCTATAAAAAATAAAGAATACCCAGAAATTGGAATAATTTCGGAGTATTCTTCATTTTGTCTGGAAATTATTATTATGTTATTTTCTTCATTTTGTATGGACAAATTTGAATGTTGGTCTGGAAATAAAATTAATGTTTACATATTTCTTTTATTTCAGAAAGTTTGAGAAATAGCTTTCATTAAATCGTACAACTATTGTTGCAAGCTCTAAAATATTTCTATAATTTTTCCAATTTTTATGTATTTATATACGTTAGATGATATGTTACTTTTTTGCCATAGAGTAATGTTCTAACATCAATAAAATATATACTTCTAAATTTCAATATAATTTCATGCACCCAAGTAAAATTTAAATACCGATAATGATTACTCCCACACGATTTCAACGACACTCAAAAGTTATATTATAATTTTAACTAACAATTAAATTGCCTACAATCCATTTGAGAGATATATACACATTGCATATGCATTATGTAATAGAACAAAAGCACTAGTGGTAGAAATCTAGCTAAGAATATGTTCACCTGTCCCTTAAATACAGATTTGTTTATTTGAATTTGAAGATTAAATTGTTTAACATTAATAACCAGTAAAGTGATTATCATGCTCATACAAGACATTACAATTTCGTGGAAAGAGATTCAAACTAAAGAAGACAGTTATAGAAGTCAAGACAGTTCGAATATTTTGCTATAGATTTCTTGATAGACGTCTGGTTCGTGATAGACGTATCTTTGGGATGAATTTCTAAAGGTATAAATTAGTACAGAAGTCACAATTTTCCTCTATAGTTCGAAATATGTTCAGCCGGAATGTTTTGATCTCAATACGTTTATCATTCATAACAATGATACACATCACATTTTTCAGATTTCCAAGACAAATAATAATCTTAAATTTGTCAGTAAAAATGAAGTTTTTATTAATTAATTGAAAATTTTAATTAAAAGGAACATCGAGAAGTTCTGAGAAACGAAAGGAGTATATCAACTAGACCGAAAAAAAAGAAGTGGAGAACCTTTTTTTTTTTCTTTTACATGCTAGAAAACCTCTTACCTGGATTGCCGTAGCATGGATTTCCCAATAGAGGGGGTCTTCCTCTTCTCCTTTTAATAAAATTAAAAAAATAAATTCTTCGAATTCTTCCTCAGTACGTCACTGATCAATACTACAGCAGACGTTCAAGTCCTTGGTTCCGACTTCCCATAAAACTCTCTTCATCCCATTATTACGTTCGTTTTGAAATTTCTCAAAAATCTCCCTCTCATTTGTTGGCAAGCTTTTGAAAGATGTGGAAAACTGATCAAAACGACAGGAAGAAAGAGAGGAAGATTCCAGCGATATAAAAAGAGTGGAGGATGTTTGCGGCGATGTGCCGGTTCGCCTTCGAATCCTTGACAGTGTTGCTAAAGGAGTTGCGGCAAAACGACAACAAACAACAGCGCCCTCTTTTGCTAAAATAGTGAAAAGGGGCATTGGTTGACGAGCGGGGATTATTTTCCATGACGATTTCGGGATTTAATACGAAAATAAATGCTTTTTCTGAAGTACATCAACATTGTTTTCCAAGGTTTTTCTTCTTTCCTCAAAAAGAATTTCTT
>JAPDSC010045456.1:31994-62897 GCA_026290005.1 Latrodectus geometricus
AGTTTGGCAAGGAATTCTTTTGAGAAATTTCACAAGCTAACTGGAAGTATACCAAAACATTTGTAAACTTAGGCAATTTTATAATGGGTTATGTTTAATATTTCTAAGAAAATCATTTTCAATTTCAAAACAATAGGTTATAAAACTTTCATCCGTTTCAAGGACAAATTATCAATTAAAAATATTATGATATAGCTGAATTTGTTTATTTAATTTTCATACTTAAATACATATATTGAAATATAGATTAAATTTGATGTTATGAAAGCAACAAGCTAAATTATATTTTAATACTTAAGATAGTATAAGTGATTGTCATTTGCCCATATCAAATAAATATTGTTCGTTTAGTTTGTAACTCTATAGCCAATTGCAATAAAGCGCTAATTAAAATTGAAGTTACGTTACTGTGCTTAAAGTTCTAAACCACTGCAAAACTTAAAACCTAAAGTGGGAATTGAACCACGGATTGATGAAATGAAGCCTACAGAGCTTACCATTTAGCTGATAACGTGATATCAATATTCACGTGGTGTCTGGATAATATGCAACAAAATACTCCATCTTTCTTGGTTAATTTTTGGTTCAACGGTTATTTTCTGCACAGACTTATTAGCTGATAGTGGATTCTGAACAAAATACAAACATTCCCGAGGTGGAAATCGAACCCATGAGTCTTTGAACCGAAGGCCAGAATGTTAACTTGACGATGAACTCAGCCAATCTTACTTGAATTAACGTAGTTGTGAATCTTTTTCATTAATATTAAAAAATGTTTTCCTTACTAATGATAAGCTTAAATAATTATATATACTATGGAATATTTTATAAGTGTTCTTTTAAAAGGTGAATTCGTGTAACGCAACGAAAAAAATTGCGATTGGTAATCAGTCAGCAATGCGCTTCAATTGTTCGTTTTATACAAATTAATGTTTTACGGGAACAGATTATGGGGAGTTTATTTAATTTTTCGTATATAGTAAACTATTTAAATTGAAACAATAGTTTAACTAAGATAAATTAAATATTTTTGTAGCTTTGCTTCAGAATGAAATAGATGTAAAATAAATAATGTGAAGTTTACATCAGTGACCGCGTGCATCTAGAATAATTTGGTTTAAAAAAAATTATAGTTATGATTTATGCCGTTTAAATCAATTTTTTGCTGATGGATTAAAGACTCACAATTTTAGAAGAATGCCTTATGAAAATGATCAGGACCGACATGAAATATTAAAAAAACAGTATTCAGAAATATGTCTCACAAGTTATCAAAATTTTGAAAACTAATACCAAATACCTATATGAGCATACAACACTTCAATATATGTAGCTTATCTGTGAGGCCTGAAATAATATTTTGAAACATTGCTTTGGTTCTGCCATAAAACAAAAACATAAAATAGATTTATGATATTTTCATCATATCAGAAATTGATATAGAAATGAAAATATTTTCACGTGTCATCTCATCCGTGAAATGAAAATCGAGATCATTCTTTAAAACATTTATTTTTATACATTTTGCATAAAGTTACTTGTATTTATTGTATTAAAATGAGTCTAGAAATATTTACGTTATGTGATCTTAGTCCTCGAATCTTAAAATATAATGCATGATAATACGCGAAAACAGTTTCAAATACTCCAAATAAATTGTTTACAATTTAAAAAAATTAATCTAAACTAGACTAATTAATCTAAATCCTCAATATTTAACATAATAGCAAAAACAAAGAATATATTTTATTGTATTCTGCAGTTCTGTTAGAACTGAATTTTAAAATATGAGCACGAAATTTTCATTTTTGAAACCTTAATTGCTGAATTTTTTTGTGACAAATTTCGCTATAATTATAAATAACAGCAGTTTACACCCTATCATAGAACATAAAATTAATATATATATATATATATATATATATATATATATATATATATATAGATAGATAGATAGTAGCTTCTAAATAAAATTTCTGATTTTATGTTTATATTGCAATATGCTGGGCAGCGCCTTTAAAAAATATTTACATTTTAATTTTGTTATTGGAATAATATTTATAAATTACTTTTTGGGGTTCATAAATATTTTAAAAGATACCTAATATAAGCAAAGTTTCGGTTTTTATTTATATTGAAGGAATTAAACTTACCGTTTATTTTTACATTATTATTTTCATATGGTTCATAATCAATAGCAAAATTAATAAAGTGGTCAAGAGAAAGGATTTCTTTCAACTCTGTATATATTGCTACGGTTATAGAATTGTTTAAAATATTTTCTATTCTGTTTTGCATTCTGAATTATATTGAAAAATTGTATAGCTGTTTCATGTTAAAACAAAATTTCCAATTGCTATTCCAAAATATTACAATGTTCCTTAGATAAACTTCCTAAATAAAAATAATTTCTTTTCAAATGAATAAAACTTGCTATATTTTCAGCCATTTGAGTAATACGGAGAAAATACATTTGTTTAAACTTCAGGAAGATGGATTAGTCAGTTTAAAATAATTTTTTTTAATTAATTGATTCATCTTGTATAATATTCAAAATGTATTATGAAACTGAATATTAGCAATCAGCTCTTTCAGGAATGCAGAATATTAACCTTGATTTCAATTCCTTAAGAACTGTTTTCCAAACTCAGCATCTAAGGGTAAACAAAAACAATTCCTTAGGGTCTAATCGTCCGTCCTACTTAGAGCAACCTTCTGCTTGTCAGAAGAAAGAGCGCTTCAATCCCACACTTTTAGCCACCTTAAAAAATTTTTCTTTCCAAGCTTTTAAAAGCTTTAATGAAATGAGTAAAAAAAAATAAATAAAGAGATCCGAGTTCTAAAATAAACAGGGCGAGGAAGTTATTTTCGGTGCATCTGCAAAGCTGTCTCGTAAAGCCGAATGTAAACATTGGCAGACTACGTCGCTCTGGCTGGCTCATGTGGAAAACGCCAATAAAATTCAAGACATGTTTTTGAACTAGTTTCTACAGTTTGCTTTGGTTTTTTGGATCTAAACAAGCCAAGGCAGAGTAAATGAGTTATCTAAGTTCATGGGTACCAAGAAAATAAGGCCAATTCCCGTATATAAAATCTAAAATCAGTAACATTTATAATTCTTTTCAGTGAATACTCCATTTCAGTCTTGTTGTATTGAATGAGATCGTAAATTTATACATTGTTCTAAAAACGCTTGTTTTACAAAATTTGAATTGAATATAATTGTTCATATTACATTACCATAATCTGAAGTCCTCTTTCAATCTAAACGTGTGATTAAGTATGTGTAATTTACACTTTTAAGTAAATTCCTAAGAATTAAATAATTTACTAATTATGTTTTTTTTGCAGTAATTCTTATTGTTGGATGGTGTATATTATTAAACCAAGTATCAATTTTCAAATCTCGTTTTTTCATGCATGTTTCTAAAGAAAAAACAAAGTTAATATTAAACGTTATAAGTCACAAAAAAAAATAACTCCAATATTTATTTATAAGAATTTTGATTATTTTTCTATTTATCACTAATCATCATTAAATATAAATCAAATATAAAAATGTTAACATCATTAAATGTAAAAATGCTGTGTCTCAACATACAATCTAAAATAAAATATGACTCAAAATAGAATCTTGTTTTAAAGTACTGAAAGAAATAAAGGAAATAAGATACACACCTTATCTTAATAAGAAATAAGACCTTATCTTGCTTTTACACGTGCATCTAAAAGTTTCTTTAAATAAACTTGTGGGGAAAGAAAAATCTATTTTATACATATAAAAAATATTTAAATGAAAATCATTCAATAAAATGTTTTTAAAATTTCTTATACATAAAAATTGATAAATCTTATTTTATGTAAAAAATCCTTTTTATTATTACATAAAATGAAAAATTTAAAAACTACACCTAAATTATACAGAAACTTTTGTAGGTTAAAAAGATAAAAACAAAAAAAGAAATCTTGGGAAACTTACAATTTTCAAGATTTTTCTCGAGAAATTTATAATGGAAGCTGGATAGCATTTAAGACGGATTTTTAATTGGTTTTAATATAAATTTAGGATTCGAATTTAAGGTAAAATACTAGAAAATTTGGTCTCCATATACAAAATTCCTTGCTTAATTTTTAAACAGATATAAAAAAAAAAACGAAATCCCACTCGTACACAGTTCATTTAAATCTCGAGTTATTCCAAATGTATTTTTTCCTAACCATATAACAAATGTAGAAATCATTGAAGGACATAGTTTGTATGTCGATCAACAGTCAATTTTTGCACACGAGGGCGTATTAGACCGGGACATACGGCTCTTAAAGGGTATTCCTAAACACTACAAACAACCAAGCTCAAGGTGGGATTCAAACCCATGAATTATTGAACCGAAGGCAAGGGCACTAACCATTCGGTTATCAATGACATAAAAGAGCGTATTATACAGAAATTCGATACAAACTTCAGTTGGATAACACACAAATCCCCTTGAGTATTACAGTATTTAATTAAATAAAGATATTTTCTGTGCCAAAATGCATATGGCGATTTTGTTTCTAAAGAAATCTGGAAGGTTATCTGAATATTCTTGGATTAATCTTTATATTACAACATTTCAATAAAATTTTATTTTCTTATATTTTAGTGTTCTTAGGAATATCATATATAGGTAAATATGAGTGTGTTTAAGCAAAATTATAACCATCTAAACACAGTACACATCACGCAAACATTTTGTCTGACATTTAAACTGCCGCAAAATCTGTATTAGGTCACTGTAAATCACAATCTTTGCAATAAAATGAAATCAAAATTATGAAATATTTACTGTTATCTGCAAATATTATACGTTAATTTTAAAAGTTTGATGTATCAGTAATAATAATAGCAATTTGTTGCGGATTTTTACATTTGAATTCAAATGGGAAAGATGGATATTGATTATTTGGCTCGTTTATGATTTTAACACGACAGCTAATTCAACAGGGACTTAAGTTTAAATTGGATTCTGAACCTCTTCAAATATTAACATTTGAGGGAAAAACTGACCCACGAACTGTTTAACTAAAATCTAGAGCATTAACCATTCAACTATCCTTTTAACATTTATGTTGCTGATATGGATGTCTAAAACATTGAGATAGAAGATAATTTTGAGCAACATAATTTTCAAACTAAAATATTTTTAAATGTCACGAAGTAGTGTAAAAGCACATGATATCATGATCTATTATGAATGTTAACACAAGAACATTCAATAGATCAAGATATTCATACGTATATTTTATTCGTGAATTTGATACATGTAACTTGTCTTCTATATTATTAGCAACTAATGGATATTCTAATATGATAAAAGTAATCTTGTTATTGCAGTTGAAAGACGAAAACTTACCATAAATCATTAGGCGAAAATATAAAAACGCGGCTTAGTTTCTATTTCACTTTTCCTTCAAGTTTTCTCTTCTATAATTTTTAAAGCAATTTAACACATTAAAACTGGTATGGTCTCTCTTAATCGTAATAATTGTTTGTATTCTAAAGTCACCTGTTGTACACGAATGTTAATTCGAACTTTAGATGCATTAGAAAATCTTTTGCATTTAAAATTTGTTCAATAAAATGAACATTTTTTGGAAAATGCTACACAAAATTTTGAGGAGGCCTACTAGATTGCTTTTTGAGACATAAAAGAAAAATTATTATTTTGGTTTTAGGAATAACATAAAATGTTTATTTAAGAAATCAGAAAATGTTTCAGGGTATTTAAAAAAGAGAAAATTTGTATCAAGATTCCTATTATAATTAATATTCCTCCTTTGAATTGTGTTTTCAGTTTTAGTATTTTCCTTGTTTGTTTCAATGATTTCTCTCAAAATGATCACATAATTCTTTTGGATAAAGCCAAAATCTTCTGTCAATTAGCCATTTATCTTAAATGCATTGCCTTGTTTTTAAACTAAAAAACAGATTTGATCAAAATCTTTAGGTTAATGAAAATTCCAAGCATTACAAATATCAAAGAATAACATAACAGAAAAATAAATGATGTTTTTAGTAAGAATATTGAGTTTTAAAAATCTCTAATGAAATAATTTTGTATAATAGGAATGCTCTTTTCTAAACAATACGAAAAATAGAACACTTGAAGATATTATCGATGCAATTACTATTAAAGAAGTGGCAACAAAGTATCGTATCTAAAACTACATATTCTATCAGATCTCTACAATATATTTACATAGAAAGAAACGTCTACAAACTGTCTAGTTACTGGGCGAACAAATATTTACTGATCTGTGTATTCTTCAGGAATCTACTTTTTTCTTATTACGAAGTAAGAACATTGTAAACAGTCCCCGTGTGATAACGAGATTTCTTTTTATTCCCCGGAAGTAATGCATATTATTCTAGACAGATTCAAGTGACTCCCCACTGCTTTAATTGACGAGCCCAAAAAGGCATATCATAAATACGACACAACCCCCAAGGCGGTAAATACTTTTTTGAAACATCCTTTGATCAAATAACTATTGATTATCAAAGGATCACATGGATTCACATTCATCAGTGATTTAACATTGTTGAAAGAGATTTTTCAAGGAACTTCTAGTTAAAGCTATATTTTTTATATTCAGTAACAAAAAAAGATTAAAACTTCATTTTGCAACTGAAAGATCGCCAATCTGTATGAAATGTTGAAAAAAGTTGTATTTGTAAATGTTGGGAAAATATGACGTTAGCTTAGATACTGATCCAAGATTTAAATCCATGAAATATTTAACTGCATTGAATACAAGTGAACAATTTGAATCTTAAACTTATTCCAGACAAACTTTATAGTTAAAAACTGATTTTTTTCAACTGTTGCAAATTAACTAATAAAATCTTTTAAAGAATGATTCAATTTATATTCTTTGACAAACAAAATCAAAGCCACATAACTACAATGGTCAACGATAATATTTTGCATATGAGCGCTCCAAATACAGAACTTACAATTTAAAGTGGATTACCAGCCTCTAAAAATATAAATGACAAAGTAGGTATTCAAACCCACAAACTGTAAAATTTGCACTTGTTATGATTTGGTTTTGAGTTCACCTTAGATATGGTTAATTTTTTTTGCACACGAGTATGCAATTTCTTCCCCATCTTAAAGGCAGTATAGCATATTCATAATTTTAAGCTTTGCACTTACTTCAATCGTTGAACTGATTGTTTCATATCTAAGGCAAACAATGACTTGCAAATTATAAAATATATTTTTCAATGCTAAATGACGTAATCAATGCTAAATATAATGTAAGCGATAACTAATTAAATTAGGACCTATAGATTAAAGTAGATTCCGAACCATTATAATGAAGCTTGAAGTGAAAATCATTTGGTTTGGTTTGTCACTCAATGATCATTTTTAGTCACCAAAGAAGTGGGAATCAAATCCACGAACATTTGAAACAGAAGGCCACAGCGATAAACTTTTGGTGAATTTCAACACAAACGAGATGAATTTGTTGAAAATTATAATAATTGGAGCAAGTTAAAATTCCAGACTTCAATAAAATTTTGCGTTTATTGTTTTATATTGTTTTAAATTATCGATATTTCTTGTCATTGAAACAAAATCAACTCTAAAGAGTATAATTGTTTAAAGAAATTATAAATAAATTTTAGTAACATCAAAAATTATCAAACATTTTATTCCAAGCTGCGTTTTACTACAAATTATAAGTCAAAAATTTTAAATGAATTAAACTTTTATGCTCATTAATGTTGAATGTAATATATGTCAGCTTACATACGATAATAAATATAATTTCATATAGAACAATATCACTGACCAATAAACATATACCAGAAAAAGATGCTCTAAAACCTGAAATTTTTGTCGCGCTTGGAAAATGATATATATTAACGCTAAATAAAATAAACTGCATAAAAAAGCTTTTAGCAAATAATTCAGAAGACACATGTTTGACAAATTAATAAAAGAAATAAAAAGCTACACGGAGACGAAAGAAATTGATTTTGTATTCAGAAAATCAAGATAAAAGTTGATAGTCACGAAAAATCTTATCAGTAACATCTTTGCTGGAAGGAAAATAAGAAAATCTACTAAAATATTCATTCAATTTTAATGAGACTGCAAAACTATCTTGACATTTATTAGTTTTACAGCTCTAAGAATTACGTCGTCTTAATTTTATGAGTTTATTGATACACCTCATTAGTAAACAGCAAAAGAAAGCACAATAATACTACAGTAATGATTCCAATAATCTTTGGGATAAATATGACGGTAAAAAAAATAAATTAAAAAAATTTAAAATAAAATAGAAGTAAATTAGTTTTATTGATTTCAAGTGGATTTATATTCCACTTTGTGGTCCACTATTACTCATCACGAATGAACAGTGTTTAACCATCCGTGAGCGGTTAACTCAACCAAGAGAACATTTATTCCAAAAATAAATTTAGAAATTCAGCATTTTATTATAATGCTAATCAAATTTTTCGATTCATTTCTGGACCGAATTAGGAAGACGGTATTCAGAGCATTTCCACGGAACAAAAGATAAAGGGTAATTGGCTATAAATTTTAAATTGGTTTTTCAAGACATTTTTTTTGTATATTTTAATAGCTGAATTAGATTACATTTTCCATGTTTAATGTAGTAGGTTTGGTTTGTCGCTCAACATTTTCGGCACAAGAGGTTAATTAAACCTAATATTGAATGGAAATAAATGAGGCGGAATGATTTAAAAAATATTTTTTTATGCATTGAAATATTGTAACTTGTTTTTTTAATATATATAATGATATATTAAAAAAATAATAAGTTACAATAATAAAATTACTATTTTAGTTACTGATTAATTTTCTTATATTTTTATCCAAAGTACTTTTAAGAAAAACTTGAATTTTAAAAATTTACCCATTTTAAATATTTAATATTTTTTTTAATTTGTTATTTTGGTACAGTCTAATTTTCATGCAAATATACTATCACAAAAAATACATAACTTTATTCTTCTGATAAAAAAAAAATCTGAGAAAAAATTTGCTTAGACTTTTAATTCTTTGATAAGCAAATCTATAAATGCTTAAATTTTGATTTTAAATCAATATGAACTTCAATTAGTTTTAATGGAATTTATTTCTTTAAACATTTAAAGACTGATTTGCAACACTTGAAACCAGAAGTTTCCAGTTACAGATTTTCCCATTTCTTTTTCAAATTCAGGAAATACATAAAATTATCTCTATTTTATCAGTAATTCCATGCAAAAGGTAAAAATTTAGAAACATGGTAAGCCAGTTATAAAAATGTCTTCTTCGTAGCTAAGGCTTGTTTCTCACTCAATGATCATTTATTTTTTCGCATGACAGCTAATTAGATTGACACTTAGAGTTTAAAGTGAATTTGGAGCTACTGCAAACACCACACATCCATATCCAAGGTAGAATTGGAGCCCACGAACAGTTGATCGGAAGACCGAAACGCCAAACTAATAGCCGAGTGGTTATCCTTCGATTCTGTGCTCTTGTTTTTAACGGTTCATGGTGTCGAATCCCACTTTGGGCTTCGTGTTTGAGAACTTTCAGCCATAGGTGCTGGTCTAATTAGCGGAAAAATGACTATTAAGCGACGAACAAATCAAACCGAAGGCCGGTGTGATAACTGAACGTTATGCTCCTGTCCCTTTGGTTTCGTTGCAAGTTTGACAAATCCAAGCAGAATTAATCTCACAGGAAGGTGCTACATATGTAAAGCCTTTAACCCTTCTTTGCATGATTTTTTCTTTATTGGTGAAATAAATCAAAATGATATAATTCATGTTCAAAATTAAAGGAAAAATGGTTAAAAAAATCTTAGTATATATTTATAGTATAAATTTAGCAAAAAACAATATGCTAAAAGTTTCCATCATCATCCAAAGTTAGATCATTAGCTTAGTACTATATAGAAATAAAAGAGGAAAATAACAGAAACGTGTTACAAACCTTTCTTCCACTCATTTTCAATTTTTTAGCAATACAAACTCTAATATAATAAAACAAAATTATAAACGAAATCATACGTTTATTGCAACTACAACAAACAGCGGAATGAGACAACTTTAAGCTCGTTTCACTAATAATGACACTTGTTTATTTTTGACAGCTATGTTTCTTTTTATGCAATGGACATTAAAAAGGTATCCAAACACGATCCACTTAAAGTGAACTTGTTCTATTATATAATTTTTGGGCATTATAGGTTATGATGGAAATTTCCATCATTATGCAAAGAAGGGTTAAAGGTCTCTGAGTCGATGTAAGGTTGAATAAGATTTAATATGCCCAATTGATAACCAATAGGATTGAATAGATTGTCGGTTGGTTGTTTGGGTTTTCTGGCGCAAGGTCCAAAAAGGACAAGCTGCCCCAAAACTTTGTGTAAATTATTATGAAATTGTAGAAATCCCAAGTAACATTAAAATCAAGAATAGATAGTCGGATCAGGTGTAGATTCCGCTGATGGTAGTCCATGATGAATGGTCTAGATTATCTCCATAGATCATGGTGCAAAATTAAAATATAAAAAACGAAGTGCTGTGTATGAACAAAAAAAAAATATAGGATAAAAATATCAGGTGATATGATAAAATATATATAATAAAATAGAAGTACTTGATGAGATGAGATAAATATTATGTATTCTAGTACTTATCGACTTAAATTTTTATTTTAAAAAAAGTTCGTTAACAGCGTTGATTATTTAATAAAGGTAATGATGGAAAGAATTTGTTGTTAATTGTTAAAACACACAAAGAAAATAAAGCAAAATTTACAAACTACAAAATTAATCTTTAAAATAAAAATTGAGATGTTTTCGCAAAATTTCATACTACACTTTTATAGCTTTAAAAACACTTTGAACTTATAAATAGTAATATATTGCCTTAATTTCTAGCTGGTAAAATTATTGTATATTGATTTTATTAGAAAAATGTTTTGAATAGTCTTATTTGTCTGAGAAGTAATTAAGGCATTTTAGGATTTTAGAAGAATAAATAATGTTAATTAAAATTATTTGCTTATTAAAATTAATGTATTAAGGTTGATTTATTCATTCTTAATTTGTTAATAGATTCTGGAAATTTAAAATCAAAGCAAATCTCCTGATATTAAAAAACTATCATCTTAAATTCTTAGCACATACTATAATAAATGATCCAACATTTTCGTGCAAACTAAAAATAATTACTGAAATTACACAACTTTTTATCCTCGATAAGTAAGATTACTTTAGCATTGTAAGAGCATCTTATTTTTCTGTTTAATAGAAATTCGTTCACATTTGCATTCTGGAGTTTAGTTGGTTTAGTTGACATTCTTGTCATTTTTTGAACACGAAGGCTAACTTGATCGGGACTGATAGTTTAAAGTGGATTCCGAATCACAGACATTGGAGGTAGGAATCGAACCAACGAACTGTTGAATGGAAAGTAAAGCGATAACCATCAAGCTGCAATTTATGATTTGATTGGTCAAACACTATAGAAAGCATGTTACAAGAAATTATTTAGAAAGCAACAAAGTATAAACTTCTATTTCTACTTAATATATTCAACTTCCGCTTTATTCTTAATATTGTTAAGTTAATTATTAAAACAAGCTGGTGGTGTTATAACTTAATTTTAATTGGTGACTTGATCGACTTGTTTACTCTTAACAATTTTAACATAAATATATATAAATTAGCAAATTCAACAAAGAGTTCGTCAGTGTTGGTAATTTAAGAAAGATAATCATGTAAAGATTTTAATGCCAATAGTTTTTATAGGAATAAATTAAATGGATTATAGAAATGTTTGCTTAAAAATGTATAGATATGAATAATTTAATAAAAAAAAGTATATAAAAATTTTCAAAGCAAATTTGGAAAGTAAAGCATAAAATTATGTCCAATAGATTGTTGTGTTTCTAATCAGTGCTCTATTTCACGATCACTATTTGAAAATTGCGTGATAATCATCGACCTTGAACGAAGAGTCAAATTTTCTGCCGGTAGTCAAAACAGACTTAAATATTCCCATTACATTAGCACTGTTTCTTTTTTTTACTATTGATGGAAATTGTAAATAATCGAAATTTGATATTCACTGCCATACATCAAAGGCCGATTTTCGATCGATAGTAATTTTTAACAACAGAATTCAAAGCATCGCGAGAATCGTGGCTATTAATTTAGGATTCATTAATGGAAGGAAAAAAAAAGTCTGAATATTTATTACGACCTCATTACTCATTCAATATAGATACGTTATTTACATCCAATGTCCTTGAATGCCAGCAAATCTTTGTCTTTGAATCTTCTAACCTTGAATCTGGCAGATGATGGATTCAAAAGCACGTGTTTTATATGCATATGTTGCTTTTTTGTATAAATGTGTGCAAAACACACATAATTAAAATTTGTGTAATCTTGATTATCACCAAGAACTTAATTATCTGGAAACATAAACCCTCGGGAAATATTATTGCATTACTTGACAGAACTGATTGTTATTAGAATTATAGTTATGCAATGTTTATAATATTACCTAGAAATTTAGAAAAGCAAATAGAAAAGATTAAATGCGAATGCAAAATTTAACAAACAAACTATTACTTTGATTAAAAATTATCAAAATTTAAAACATTTTGGTAAACTTTAAAAATATCTTTAGAATTATAAAAAATAATTTTTAAACAAGTTCAAATAATTGATTTAAAAAATAACCATTAAATTTGTTATAGCAGTAAAACTTATGTAATAGAAAAATTTAAAAGATTGGAATTTTAATTTATATTTATTTGCAGAAAACTGAGGAAGAAAATCGGAACGCAAAATCAAAAACCGTATAAAACGAATCCTTCTTAATTATATACACAGTCAGAAGGGTATGTGTGTGTGAGAGATTTCTTTTCATATTTACACATTTCGATATAAAGAGTGATTTGTTCTTTCAAAAATTAAGCAAAAAGAAAAATTCTCAATTGCAGGAGACAAAAATTATGATTGTGAAAAAACTTCACTTTCTAACACTGAAGATATTTCTTTCAAATCGGATAGTTTTGTTGCAGTAACGGGGTAGGCGTAAAATAAGAAAAAAATATTGACAGCAACATTCTTTCATAATAAAATGACAGGACAATAAGAAATGTTCGTAAATGTAATAAATTTTTATACATTCTATGAATTATTGGCTATGAAAATTCAATTGAAAACAGATTTTTATTAAACTTTAAACTTCTCAAATGTTTAAAAACTTTTGTCACAAAAAATACACTTTTCATTGTTTAAGTTTAAGAATATACATTTAAAGTTTGTAAATAACTTTTGGCGTGATTGAAGTAAATAAAATTTTAATAAATAAATTTATAAATATTTTATTATTGCTAATTAATAATTAAATTATAAATTTTATAAAAACAAATCAAACACTAATTTAAAGTAATATGGTTTTATTAATACTTGCGAGTCATAAAAGATGAAATGATCGCTTGTAATGATAAATTGATTTTTGCTAAAAGCACCATCTTCAGTATGATATTTACATTTGGTATGATATTTACATTTTCAGTATGATATTTTCATTGGTATATCTAGGATATTTTTTTGATTTCATAGATGATGAAATATCTCAAAATTCTTTTATATCATACATCTTTTAGTTATAAGCAATAATTAAAATAAGAAAAATTTAAAATTGCAATACGGCTAAAATGAATATATAACAATTTGTTGCTTTTTACTATAGGAGTTTCATACGAAATTATACAATTTCATGATACATTTTTAATTACAAGCTATTAAAAATAAGGAATATTTTAAAATGATTTATTTAGTTGTTAATATTATTGAACAGTTGATTTTAATAATTTAGCAAAACCTGTTCGTCAATAGTAAATATTTTCAGTGTAATGTTTTATTGAAAGTAAGAAAATAATTATTAAAAAATTTAAGAGTTTGCTATTTAATTTGTTTATATATAAAGCAGTTGTTAATTACGAATAAATTGTAAATTCCACGTTTCACTTGAAGTGTTATTGTATAAACTGTTAAAAATAGTGGAGCACACAATAGAAAAAAACAAATAGAAAGTTCATATTCTAAGCGCAAGAAAAATTATTATTTAATTGGAGTTAATAATGCAATTTTATCTAGGAGGAAAATAACCAGTTTAGACGAGAGCAACGAAAATAAACAATTTTTAATTTTGGGAAATTCTTAAGAATCGGAAAAAGTGAGATAATATGAGCAGCTTGAAGGACGCAAAAAGAATAAGCAAAGGAGAATTTCAAAAACTAGTTTTCACTTACCTTCGAATCATATTTAACTTTTTCCTTTTCATTTGTGTTTTTCCTGTCTGCGGGTGTCACCCGAATCTGCTGCAAAGGCATCTTCCTATTCCTACAAAAACCTTCATGTTGAATTTAAGCAGAGCATTCTCATGACTGCTGTAGCAGACGATTTTGTAAAGAACACAAACTTCACAATATTACAGCTATATACTAAGCCTTTTGAGAGTTCACAAAATTCCATTTCAGAAGAAAAAAATTCGATTGATTTCATAAGAAATCGTCTGATTCCAGCGGTGAGAAAAAAAAAAAAAAGAACAAAGAGAGAATATGTATCCAGAATTTGTAAACAGAAAAGAGAACACAGGGAAGGTGAAGTTGAATTAGAGACACTATTTTCAGTTTCGCATCGCCTCGTTTTTTTCTTCTTCCGTAACCGTCCCTACCGCTTTCTCTCGCACAACGAAGCTGCGTCGCTGGGTGGTTCACTCGCTGGATCGGTTTGTCGATGAGAAGAGAGGTCGCATGAAAACGCGCGTGCGCGATACCAGGTGACGTCGTGAATGGAACTTTGGGCTCTAATATATATTGCCAGATGCATTGAAGGGATCATATTATTTGTACAGCGCAATTTGTAGTTCGATTGCTCAACTCAAATTCATTGCCAACAAAACTTTAGTTTTTAATTTTGATTTTCGATTTATTTATTGATTGTTTCTAAAATGACAACTATGTAAACTCAAAATGGTAGTTAAGAAATAAATGAGTAAAATTCAAATTTAAACACAATGATTAGTACTGTAGTCAATTTTTAATAGCTAATAATTTATGGTCAAAGTAGATAAAGAGCAATTTATTTTCTGAAAAAGAAAATGAATGATTTGTGAATAACAAGATTCACAAAGCAAAGATTAAAGAAAGTATACCTTAAAAATGTATAAAAAACATGAAATTCTAAAATATAATTTAAAAAATCATGTTTTTTTTATTTTCTTTCATGATTTTTGGCAATAAATATATGCATGAATTTTGCTTTATAGACTATCTGAAATGTGAATTTAATTTTTGTTTCTTGTCAAACTTTTTAGTTTAGATTTATTACTTATTAAGTCTTAAAATAAGTTTTTATTAATTTATATTTATTTCAAAGTGCTAGTAAACTAAACTTGTTTTGAAAGGAAGACATTGTGCATACCCAGAAACATTTTTTACAACTTGTATACAACGTTCCAAACATGAATGAAATAAATGCTTGAATGAAAATTTCATTCAAGCTTTTTCAAATGATCAAAAAGAATGAGACTTTAAAGCAGATTTTCGGTAGGATCACATTTTATTTATTTACCTGTTATGTTATGAAAATGTTATCACAGATATTGTGAATTAGTACATTATTTAGCTAGTGTTTTATAAATACTCCTACTTGATATTTAGAAAAAATTAAAAAAAAAAACTTATCACAAGTTTTGGCAGTTATATATAAACAAATAAGTTTTTTCTAGATAAAATTTTATTGGTAAGTTTATTTATCAATCACTTTTTATTGATAATTAACTTTCTATATAATGAATACATGTGTGAATAAAGTTACCTACATTTTTTTCTTTTCTTATAATCCAATAATATTCGAATTATCTTGGATGAAATTTATTGGTTCCGAAATCATAAATCGCAGATTTGAAAAAAAGTGCGTTTGATTCTTCAAAATAGAGATTATATTTTGTAATTATAAATAGGAGCATTGGAAAGTATTTTATGAAACGTTAAAAGTTATGTAAAAGCACATTTTAGCAGGATGCATTAATATCAATGAGCTAAGTATACATGAACAGTGTTAAAATATGAAGGAAACATGAAATAATCGTATAATCGACAAATTTTTTTTTATACTAAAATTGTAATAGAAGGGGTTAAAGAGAAAATGACAAGGTTTACAAAATTGGGAATATGCAAATTTTTTCCGCGACGTAGAAAACAACAAATTTTAGGTGAGAATTAAAGATTACACTACAGAATTTTCTTCTACAGAACTATATAAGACAGATGTTCAATATTTTGTAACAACGAATACCATGTTTCAGCAATATGTTTTAGTCGTATCCATCGGATGAAAAACCTCTACTCGCCAAGAAAGAGAATTCATAATTATTTCTTTACCGAAGAAATACCAGGAAATTTTTATAATGCCATCTTCATATGGTAGAATAAGTCTTTGAAGAGTAGAAATATTCATTGAAGATAGAGACAACGTTCATCATTTTGCAGCAACACCTAAATTAAAGATCAGAAGCAACTACACTATGAAGGGCATTTTATTGCAACAACGCTTTCAGAGGACTACTTTTACCAGAATTACGAATCAAACAGTTCAAAAATGAAGTTATAATTTTAAAATTTTGATTTTAAAAATGATATTATTCTGGGTTTCATGCAACAGACGAATTTTTTTTTATATGACATAAACAGGTAGATTCTAATCTTAACGATTTCAGTTTCTTCTCTAATCTTATTAAGTAATCAGTATAATCCTAAATTTGTGATTAAAAGTGTTCTATTATGCAGGGTTATTGGATTGGATAGTTAATTTTTTATGGCCTCACCAGTTTGTTAATCAGAAAACGCTTTAGACGAAATTTAATGCCCAGATAGTGAATCACCTTTTCATAGATAATAAGTTGTGTTTACGTGTATCAAACAAATATATCCAGAAAACTTGGTGCTTAGACCGATAGACTTGCAAGAAAAAGGAAACCACAACATCCATCTTTCGCTCTTTAACAGTACCTGAGATGGAACCCAGTATCTTATGCTTCGAAGAGCACTATCCTAAAGTCATGGTAAGCCCATCAAGCATGGCGCAGCTATATAGAGATGAGATATTCAGATTTATAGTGGTCTTTATGTTGTACCAATCTAAGATAAATTCACTCGTAATTATCATAACACCAAGCCATCGTACTCAGCTTGTGAACAACTTCCTTTTGGAGGAAGCAACTTTTTTTAATATTTGGTCTTGTTCATTAAGCACAAACCCAATAGAGCATTTGGATGATATTTTAAGGAAAAATATTGATCCCTGTTCATCTCAACCAAAAACAATTCAGTGTTGAATAAATATCTTTCGCGATTGGAAAAAATAATACAGTCCTTCGTTGATAACCTTAGTGATACCTCTGTGTTTGCAGGAATCAGAATGATACCTAAAATTAAGTATTTTAAAATTTATAGCAATTATTATTATTTTATTATGATTGATAAATTTTAGCTAGCAATAAATATGCAAGTTATATTTAATTATATAATTATCATTATTTAAATTGTTTTACTTTATTTTATTTTTAGAAAAAGGTGCTCCTGCACATAAAATTTCCAATAATCCTTAAAAAGAATTGATTTTAATTGTAATTCTGCAAGCAGGAATATACTTTGGCAGATGACTCATATATATACACTACTGGCCATTAAAATTGCTACACCAGAAAGAAATGCAGATAACAAAATGATATTTATTGGACAAATATATTATACTAGAAATAACAGGTAATTAAGTTTTCAAAAAATTTGGCTGGATAGATCCTGAGAAATCAGTACTCAGAACAACCACCTCTGGCAGTAATAACAGCAGTTATACGCCTGGGCATTGAGTCAAACAGAGATTGGATTGCATGTACAGGTACAGATGCCCATGCAGCTTCAACGCGATGCCACAGTTCCTCAACCGTAGTGACTGGCGTTTGTTGACGAGTCAGCCGCTCGGCAACCATTGACCAGACGTTTCCTATTGGTGAAAGATCTGGAGAACGTGCTGGCCAGGGCAACAGCCGAACATGTTCCGTATCAAGGAAGGTCCGTACAATACCGGCAACATGCGGTCGGGCATTATCCTGCTGAAACGTAGGGTTTCGCAGGGCTCGAATAAAGGGTAGAGCCACGGGTCGTAACACACCAGAAATGTTACGTGCTCTGTTCAAAGCACCGTCAATGCGAACAAGAGGTGACCGAGACGTATATCCAATGGTAGCCCATAGCATCACGCCAGGTGATGGGCCAGTATGACGGTGACGAATGCACGCTGCCAGTGTGCGTTCACCACGATGCCGCCAAACACGGATGCTACCATCATGATGCTGTACACAGAACATGGATTCATTTGAAAAGATGATGTCTCGCCATTCGTGCACCCAGGTTCGTCGTTGATCCCGCCATTGAAGGCGCTCTTGTCTATGACGCAGCGTCAAGGGAAGCCGCAGCCATGGTCTCCGAGCTGAGAGTCCATGCTGCTGCAAACGTCGTCGAACTGTTCGTGCAGACACTTGTTGTCTTCCAAACGACCCAGTTTCTTGACTCACGGCTCGTGACGTGGTTGCATGATCCATTACGGCCATGCGGATAATATGCCTGTCTTCTCCACTGCTAGTGATAGGTGGCCGTTGACATCCCGCATGGCGTTCCGTATTACCGTCCAGAACCCATCGATTCCATATTCTGCTAATAGTCATTGGGTCTCGACCGACGCGAGCAGCAATACTGCGATAAGATAAACCGCAGTCCCGGTACGCTACAATTGGACCTTTATCAAAGTCAGAAACGGGCTGGTACGCATTTCTCCTTCTTACACTAGGCATCACAACAACTTTTCACCAGGCAACAACTTTCAAATGCAATTTGTGTATGAGGAACCGGCTGAACAATTTCCTTATTTAAACACAATGTAGGTGTTGCTACTGGCGCCTGCTTTGTCTGAATGCGCTGAAAAGCTAATCATTTGCATATCACAGCACCTTCTTCCTTTCGTATAAATTTCCCGTCTGTAGCATGTCGCCTTCTTGGTGTAGCAATTTTAATGACCAGTAGTGTATATACTCAGAAACATTGAAAATATCTCATCAAAAAGGAAGAAAGGTAAAAGTGTGAAACTTTGCTAATAAATGTATTGAAATCCGATATGCAAATGATCCACGGCCAATGCACATAACAACACACCCGGCAGTGGCGAAATCAGGAAGTGGGTCCTACATAAAACAGAGAAGAATCGAAGATTCAGAAACATGACAATCTCATGCTGACTTTTGTTGATTTTAGTAAATGGAGAATGCCATGGAAACGTGTGAGAAGACATTTCGTACAGTTAAGACAGTTTGAGAGGTGCCTCATCATCTGTTTGAAAATCACAGGCTATGGATTATGCCGTCGGAACATATTGGAAGCAATTGACCCGAGATAGTACCCATGCGAGTCGCGCAGGATCTGGGGTGACCAGGAAGACGACAAGACAAAAGGATTGAACGATCGTGCGGCAAACGTTCGTGGATTTCGTAGTAACTCGTTCCACGATACACGCAGATTTAGTGGTGCCAGTTGTTCCACAAACTATTTTCAGACGCCTTGTGGAAGCGAATTTCATTCAAGCACCCATTTCGAGTATCGTCTTTAACGCCGCAACATCGGTGACTCCGTCTACAGTGGTGCCAAGGCCGAGTGACGTGAAATGCCACAGATTTTCACAACGGTGTGTTTATTGATGGAACTCAGTTCATTTTGGGGACAGAAGATAACCACGCACGGATGTGGACACGAATACGGTGAACGATATACTTCCACCCACACCGTCGCGCCAAACATTGCCCTTGCAGCAGAAGAAATGGTCTGGGAGGCAAAAGCCTATGATAACTGGTCTACTCTAATTGTGGTACGATGAACTTTGACTGGGAACGTTATTTTGATGACATTCGTTGAACGCACACGGGATTTTTAATAAATGGTCTTCCCGGGGCAAATTTCCGCAAGATAATGCTCAAACGCATACAGTTAGAGTTGCTTAAAGCATCCTACGTCATGCTCAGACTCTTCCATGACCCGTCCGCTGATTGGACGTGTCCCCGATAGAGCATTTTTGGGACCAGCTGAAACACCAGATGATGCCATGTCACACTGTACATGATTTGGTGGTAGTTGTTTGATGCTCTTTGCTAATAGAACATTACTTAGTATTAATAATAACAATTATTTTATCAGTTTAAGAAAGAGAAAGCTTTAGTTGAAACTTGTAGGAAGAAGTACCATAGCATCATAAAATCTAAAATAAATGCACAATATAAAAATATTTGAATAAGTGTAATAAAAAAGCTGTTAATTTAATTAATTTGAAAACTAAAATTTAGAATGTTGTCAAATTGAAATATGCCTTGCTTTATTATATTAAAAATAACAATTTAATCACACATAACATTAATAAAATTTTTCTTCTTATTTTTGTATTAATATTATACCGAATTCGTAATCATTATTTTCTGAATTAATGTTTTAAATTCGATAAGTAAATCCTGTATATAAAATGCTCATTGAAGATTTTTAACGATTAAACTCAATGATCATCTTGAAATAATCTGAAACCATTAAATGTTTTTTATGTTATATATGTTTTAATTTCTATGAACTTACGCATCGTTTTTTAGTTTGATAATTGAGAGACATTAGAAAAAATTGAAAACTTGATGTTTCCTAAAAATACTTTGTTGAAAATTACTTGCTTTTATACCTTTCTTTGACTTACTTTTTGGGAACATTACAGAATTTAAAAAAGGAATAAGTCATGTTTTAATTTCGATTAGAAAATAATTAAATATTGTATTTACATATATGTTTAGATAAAATAATCAACCTCAATAAAAATATATTTCAGTTATTTATAAACAATATTCAGTTAATTACAAATTAATGAATTTAAATTAACTTGAATAAATATAAACTCAGCAATTAGTACATATTTTATTCAATGTATAAAAGGAGCATTATATATATATATATATATATATATATATACTTCTTTTTCTTAAAGATGAAGTAATATGCGTTAATTAAAATTGGTTAAACCATTAAATTAAAATAATAGTGTTAATTTAAGCAGAATTAAAATAATTCCATTGGACTTAACTTTACGGTTTTAATTAAATAATACTGAACTCATTATTTTTAAAAATCTTTTGGAATTAGATTTATAGGATTAGTTTTCAGCTAATAATTACTTTATATATTTATTTTTTTACTTTGCTTGACGTTTACTTCATTTTTAGTTTTTGCGTTGATTTTAAAATTTAATTTGTTAAAATACATTGTGACATGATTATGATTTAATATAAAGGGAAAATATCGATTATGAAATGATTACTAAACATAATAATAATGAAATTAGTATTTTATGGATAAGAATAAAGTATTGACGAGTTTGTTTTAAAAAACAAAGAGTTTTGAGGATATGCGAGTTTAAAGGGTAAAATTTGTTCTTTTAGTTGTCTATCACAGAGAAAAAAACCCAGCAAGAAGCCATAGTTTACGAATAGGATATCACTGACGTAGAACTACGCAATTTCGCAACAACCATATTTTAATAATCGATTAACTGTTTTGCTTGATTTATTTTTATACTTTTACAGATGCGTAAAAATCCAAGAAAACTTGAAATTCATTGTATTCTTCAAATTTATTCATCTAATTTAAAATTTAACTTATTTTCTAACTTTATTCTAATTATTTAATATTAATGCTCATTTAATTTTGTAAAGTTTCTTAGAATAAATAAACTACTTAGTTCAACATGCAATTTTATAAAAAAATATGTATTTCTTTCAATATAAATTTTATCTAAATGTAAATTTTTAAAATTTAATACGAGTTTATGAGAAATATTGTATATCATGATAACGAAGCCGAAGTGGGATGGTGAGGACATTAGTAATTTTATAATTAAGTTATATTTTAAATTACTAATAAAATATTGTTGTGTATCAAATTTTTTAATTTTAATTAGAAATTAAAATTTTCCTATCATACAGTTAACTTTACTTGAATGCAATATTTCTCAGATTGGTAATACTTTATTCATTTAGAAATAATATTGTACATTGTATTGTTAATCATGAAAATATATTTATTATTTTTAAGAATATATATATATATATATATATATATATATATATACATAAAAATAATAAATATATTTTAAATATATATATATATATATATATATATATATATATATATAATTGTGGTGATGATTTATTGGTCACCAATTTTAGAAGGATAAAAATACAACGAATTCAGTCTTTGAAAGTAAGTTTCAGTCGGAGAAGAGATTATTAAATGAATTATTAACATAAATTTACATATGTGAAATGTGATATTGTGCGTGGTTTATTAAATCAGTATTTAAATAAATAAACTGATAACCGTTAAAAAAATATATATAGTGGCAAAATAAATAATAAAATATCTAAGCAAATGGGAAAGGAGAAAATGGACTACCAGTGTCTACAAAGTTTTTTACTTGTAAAAAAAAAAAAAAAAAAAAAAAAAAAAAAAAAAATCTTGACAGAAGATATAAAAAGTTGATTAGGTCCTGAAATTTAATGTCTTGTTTCTATATAAACTACACGAATATAATAATAATCCTCTTCTGAATATGACATAAATTTTATTATAAAAAATACTAAATATCATTATAGAGACTTGGATGTCATATAAAATGTTATTTTTCATGTTTCTTTACATTTTCCAGTTTAAAAGTATTTCTTAGAAACTTTTCATTAAAAATTTAGCGTATATTAATATTTTTAAATGAATGTTTATATTATTCTAAGGAAATTTAGAAACTATTTTGATGTATAAGTGTAAGTAATATGTATAATATATTTATAATAATGTTTATAAATGGGTATAAACTTAAGTACAGGGTTGGTATAATTAACCTTTCGCAAAAATAGATTTCTGCAACTGAAAATTGGACATTAAGTTACAAATTTTAGTATTTAGTGTCATGAAATTTAGTATGTCATAATAAATTATTAATACCAAATACTAATGTATTAACGAGACTATCCTCGATTGATAGAAAGAAGCTAGATACCAAATTTGATACACTATATAATTTAACACATGACAAATTAAATCGGGTAAATGGCTCGTTAGAGTCTTCAAGCATTTTCAAATATAAAATAAGAAAGAAGTAAGATAAAATAAGAGGAATTTCAAAAAATAAATAAGAAAGAATTAAGAAATTTTTTTCTAATGGTATTGTGCACTGAGTGACTGGATCCGTCGCCCACAACAAGGCCACAAACTGCTACTCATTTTAGCGTTACTCGGTGGGTACCTAAGACCTAAGTCATGGTGGTAAGAGTAGCATTGCCCACGTCATACCATCACAAACCCGTTTATAGGGTGGGCCATACTCATCCATCAACTCAGAAGAAGAAAGGAAAAAGATACACACACAGAGAAAGGAAACATTAATTTCCAAGCCGAGATTGGAACCCGGGACCAACAGTCCAGAAGTCAGGAACGCAAAACACTCAGCCATTGGCCATAGAATTCAGATACAAATAAAAGGAATTTCGAAGAATAAATAAGAAAGAAGTAAGATAAGAGAAATTATGAGAAATAAATAAGAAAGAAGTGAGATAAAATAAGAGTAATTTCAATGAATAAATAAGAAAGAAGTGAGATAAAATAAGAGTAATTTCAAAGAATAAATAAAAAGAATTAAGATAAAATAAGAGGAATTTCAAAGAATAAATAAGAAAGAATTAAGAATTAGATTTAAATCGAGATAAGGATACGAAGAGTTCCAAGAATTACCACCAAAGCGATCTTTTGTGTTACAGAACTAAGGAGAATTCTTTTAAATTTGACTACAACATATCCATCTATATATATAAATATAAACTTACTTTCTTTAAATTTGATTGCTTGCAGTTGTTTCCTGATGACATTTTTTTTATTATATCTTACAATAACTCTTTCAGAAAATAGTTGTTAATTATTTTGAGAGAATTTATTTTTTTTTAAGTTTCGCGATATAGTCTATAATTAGAGAGTTTTAATAGATGAAGCACAAAGACAGAATCCTTTATTAATAATTTTCTTATATGGTGTTGCTATTTCTTTTTTATAGGTTTCGTAAGGGTAATTTTTTGCCCAATACTTCAAGGAGGAGTTTAAAGTTACTCCCATTTTCCAGTGATGCATAGCCGCGTCATTGTTTTGGATCAAACTTCCTGTAATTCTTGACAATAGTACCGCTTAGTTATATTGGGTAACTTCCATTACAGCAATGTGAATACGATTAAAAACATCTGGTATTTGGTAATAATAATTTAATTGTGATATTTAACCATCGATATATTACTTAAAACATTAATCTTTTGAAATGCTTAAAATTTCACATCTAAAGTTTAGTTTTTGTATGAAATTTTCTGAGAAATAATTCAATTTATTTACCATTAAGAAACCTGTTCATTACAGAAGTTTAATTAGAATTATTTTATAGAAATATTTAACCCTCTTATTTATTTATATATATATATATATTAATACATCGTAATAACATTATTCTGTGAACTCTCTCAGATGAAGAATTGAAAAAACTAACTCGTATAAATTAAATTTATTGTTGATAGCCATGTACATGATAAAAAGAAAGTATTTATGGAGTTGAGTTTATAAATTACGCATGTGAGAAGTTTTTATGCAAGCTCTTTGTGTATATATCATAAACTCAAATTTTAAATTTTTAGTACTGTTTGTAGAGAAGCTTTCTTTGCTCAATATTTAAAAAAGTTTTACAATTATAATGTATAAGTTATGGCTTTAAAATTTCTTTTTCGTTTTAGTTATTAGCAAATTATAATATCAGTTTTGATGGCTTTTAATCTTTTGTAAAATTAATACTTTAAATAAATATTCAATAAAATAAAATCCTATTTTAATTGTAACTTCTCAATTTATACAACAGTAACATATTTCATAGATCATATTCTCCTAATAATTTGGGGGTAGAAATGCCTATAGCATTTAAAGAAATTGTTAACATTTTATGAAAAATATTCATGGGAATTGTCCTTTTGGTTTGATATTTTAGAACATATGTTAAGTATTGCTTCGCTTATGAAACATTCAACTGATTTTATTACATAAACATAATCTAATAGTTACAAATAATTTTATCAGGAATAAGTAAAACGCAGGATAGATGTAAGAAATTTGTTTTTCAATTGTGAAATTTTAACTTAACTTAATTTTATTACATAATTTGACTAATGATTGCGCAGAATATAACCAGGAACCGGATGTTTCTTTCAAAAGAATTAAGAAATTTCTTATTGGCATTCCAAAAATATTAACACATTTTAAAATCCTTCAGAAAGTTTTACATTGAAAAGAAAAAAAAAAGAAATTCATCATCTTAAATATGAACATTATCTTTGCATGACCATTGCATACAAGATCATAATTAAGTGTTTTGTCAAAAGATTAAAGACAATATTTACAAAAGTTCTTACATTTTGAATCTTAGTTTTCCATATATTTATCCACACTTAAAGTAGTTTTATAATTTTCTCGAAAAATATATTTTTAAAAAATTTTGCAGATATTGTTACAGTCATTAAATTTTTATAAATGTTCTTCCGATTCTTTTTCAATAAATAATTTAGAATCAATTGAAGAAACTGGTATACTCTATGGGAGCAAATGCCCGAACTTAAGTGAGATAAAAACCAAAATATTACACAGGAAGTCGTATCTGAAATGAAAATAGCATTAACGATTCCACGCTGGTCGCGCATGTTTTTATCTTTCACTAATGAAATATCAGGATTCTGCAGCCGTTCAAATAGAATTTGCTTGTAAAAATCCACTTGGGGTACAGCTGCAGTTAAGCACACATAACATAAATCTGAATTCTGGAGCAGATGTTTTAGTTAAGATATGATCTTGAAATTTAGATTAAGGAAATATAAACTTTATTCTGAATTTAATCTTTGTGGTCTTCTACTTTTATTAAGAATTAAAAAATTACCTTCTGCTGAATTAATCATCTATCCAAAACATACAAAAACAATCAACATTTGATCAACCAAATTGAATTTTTGAAGCACTTCTGTTTTAAAGTTATAGGCCATCTCAGAGGTTTTAGAAATTGAACTATTCATAAATAATTTTAACCGAATTTTCAAGGAATGAATTTGATCTTTTGAGAAGTTTAATAGTCTTTTTTCTATTTTATCAATGGAATTATTTCCTATTTTCCATTTTAATGCATCTAAACTCATAAAAATTTACAAAAGATTTTATCAGATTCTTATCGATTAGAATTGTATATATATATACTTATAAAATTTCTATATAAATGTGATTTCTCTGTTTTATTGTTCATTTATTTAGTTCACATAATCATAAAACAGTCAAAACTAAGTTACTTCATCCTTGGAAAAACATAATCCTAGTAGTTTTCATGTCTATTTATACTATCGAATACAATCTATTATTTAAACATATGAAGCGTGTTTGACAATTATTCAAAGAGGAAAATACAAACATAGTTTTAGAAAATTGCTGAGCTTGTTGATTACATCACAATTTGGAAAAGCCAAAAATATTAAAATTTTACATTTTTTCTATTTATGTAGTATTTTTGAGCTACATCTGTATTTAATGGCAACATTTTACAACATAACATACTTTTGAAACAACTTATGCAACAAAACATAAAATATATTATGTTCTCAGCATTTATAATTCAGTCAGGGCTTTAAATTGGATATTTCATTGATGTACAATGATGCAACGTACAAAATGTATGTTTAATATTAATTAACAATTTTTATTTGATTTAGTTCTAAAATAAATATATAATTAAAAAATATGGATATATTCAATGCCAAAATAATATTTTTGCAGTAGATTAAATATCAAATTTTTGGTCTAGTTTTTCTCTTGTATTTTACTGTTCTGAGGATCAAGATTTTACATTAGTTAAATCTCTTAAAAATACAATCGCATTATGTTAAAAGTATCTCATTGTTGTCTAGGTGCATCTATTGTTGTAATTCAGATTATTTCAAAACGTGTGGCTACAAGGAGATATAAAAAGAAATATTAAAATTATAACTTTTAAGTTAATTTACTGAAGAGCACATAAGCTGGTATTGATAAGTATCTTTGTATTTAATCAGTCAAGATTCTGTACATTTACTGAGCATGCATATATAAGTATACACTGCGAACTTGTTCCATATTTCTGTAGTTAAGACTGAAATCATTTTAAATGCTAAACAAAATATTGGAAATATGTTTTCTGCAAAATATAATGACCGGTGAAAATGCGCTTTAGGTCCCCTACTCTGTCAACTTGGCGAAAGTGTGCTGTGGGTATCGTACTTGGCGCGTTTTCAAAAACGCTGTTGCCATGGCGATAATGGAATACGATTTTTAACGGTTTTAAACTAATAAGCAACCAATGAAAATGACCGATTTTTCAAACTGAAACTAATTAACGACCAATGAAAATGCTAAAAGAAAAAAAACCAATTAATGAGCATGCGCGAAAAAGCGCAAATTATTTCCTATGGAGGATGCTATAAAGAGGTCATTAGGTATAAAAACGTTCGGTTTACCTCGCTTGGTGCATTTATCGCCAAGTTGGCAGAGTAGGGGACCTAAAGCGCAGATTAATGATAATGACCTTATGTTCTGCTTGTGGAACATATTTCCATGGCGAAATACAGTGAATTTGTTTTCCTTATATCCCTTAATTAGTGTTATTTGCAACAGGTTTGGTATGGTCAAAATTGATCTTTAAGGAAACGATATGATTTTACTAAATGAGTCATAATATACTTCATTTGCATCAATGAAAGTTACAGTTAAGTCAAGATTAAAAACAGCTTTCATATCATGCTGTTGTTTAAAGTGTCTGAATAGTTATTTTGACGATGTGATCTTAATAATAATATATTTATGTTTTCCTCACAATTAAAAAAATTTGATTTTTCCGATCAAACGGGGGGGACTATATTACGAGAGATTTAAATTTGGTTAGGAAAATTAGAAAACTTTGATCATTTTGACTAAGAAATGTTCTTAGATTTACATTTAAGGATTATCCTTCAAGTTCTTCTTTTGATTATCATCAATCAACATTAACAATTGAAAGGTACAATTTTTGTGTATTTTAAATAAAAAAAATGCCATTTATTAATTTTCATTGCACCAAGTAAGTTATTCATCATATAAAGTGCCATAGAAATTTATGACTGAATAATCTACATTAAATCTGATTTAAATTGAGTTTATTACCAAAATTTAAAAAATGCAATGTTAGCCATTAATTTAAAATAAATAGAATACATTTTAGATTAAGTTAAAAATATTTTATTTCCAATTTAATTGTATAAAATTTTAAAGAGTATATTCACAAATAAATTCCAGTAAAACGTATTCAAATTAATTCTAATTAAAAAATATATAAAATTAAATATTTTTAAATTAACTATTTTACTCCACAATGTAGACGTTTTAAAGGAAAATAAGTGAATAATAAAAAAAATATGAACGTTTCAGCTGTGTCAGTATATTTTTGAAGATATTTTTTTTCTTAACTTGATAATTTATGATTTAAATTAAAATATTCAGTTTATTTTTACTATTATATGAAAATTTATGTTAAGTAAACAAAAAATAAGGTAAAAAGTTTTTGAAAAATTTTAAATTCTAAAGATCCATTTTTGTTAAAAATTGATAAATTTGATATAAAAAAACTTTGAAGTTAGCAAACAGTACATTTATAAACTAAATTATGTAACTATACCAAGTCGAATGACAAATCTTGATTTTAGCCTTCTGAATGGGGAAATCTAAAATAAAGAATATGTTTATAACCAACAATTAAAAATTTGATATATGAGTCTGGGTATTATGGACTAACTTCTCAAAAGAAGTATTATGCTCTTAAAATCCTACAAAGAAAGTAATAAAATTTTGCAAAATAATACTTAAATAAGAAGACAAAATTAAAAAAAAAGATTCACTTTTACAGGTAAAAGTAGTGTACTTGTTGTTATTGGGTTGCAATATGATATTGCAGGAAGATAAGACTTACAAAATGTATAATAGAAAGTCTTCACTAACAGCCAAAGATTGTTGAAAATCCTTTTAACATTCACTGCATAATTTGGCTTGCGGATAAATTTTTCAGATAGTTGGTCGTATTCATATATTGAAAAGGAGAAAACTCGAAAATATCCCAAGGATCCACTTCAACAACACCATGCAAATAAGAAACATTTACTTCTTGTTCATGATTGATTGTGGTTGAATTCAGACCATTCACTCAAAAATGCGCCTTGTCTTACCACAAAACTAGTGAGCCTAAAGTTTTAGACTTGAGTGAAATAATATATTAAAATAGTATCTGTATGTAAGAAAGAATGTAACTTCGAATGCAAACTTCTGTAGAAAATATGTATACTGAAGAGATGGCAAAAAAATTTTGATTAAAAAAATAAATAATATACTCCAAGGACAAATTCGGATTATACAGTACTAATTTGAGCTAACAGTTAAAAAATAGAGTGATTTTCAAGCACCGAGTAAGTGTCAAATTTACCAAACTCGATTGTGATTTTAAATATCTTTCAGAGAGTTTAATACATATAAAAAGATTCACTTGGTTCCGATCAGGCTTAATTCATTCCGATCTTTATTCAAAAGTTAAGTTTAATAAGTAATAAGTAAAAAAATCACTTTATATAAGTTTAATCCTTATCAGTGTTATCAAGACTGTAAAAAAAACAAAGAAAATATTTCAAAAAATACTACTAGATTTGTAAAAAGTGAGGCCATTTACGTTTAATCAAGCGGAAAGCATTAGATAATAGGCAGATCTTGATTAACAAAACATGCTTCATCACTTAAATAGAGGTTCATCTCGTTTCCTGTTGTCATGAATCAAGGCATCATCTTTCAAGTTCTTTCATTCCACAGGCAGCGATGAAACTGATTTCGGCAATGGTATATACTCCCTGTTCAACATCTGCTTCTTCAACAGATGAAAAGGGGGGGGGGCGGGGAGAGGATGCATTGCACCCGTTCGACCCCGTGGAGAGGCAATTTTCCAGAGCTACTGGGATTACATAATCGATCGCTTGGACACCCTCTATTGAACGAGGGGCACCTGTTTCACCTAGAAAGGGAGGCCCTTGTTCAGGCTGGTGAGAACCCCTCCTCTTCAAGTTTTTTTTATCACCACCTTACTCAAGCACCCCATCAGGTACCCCTTGATGCTCGCGTGCACCCGTGATAGGCATGATTTACTGTGCAACCCTACTTTATTCTTTTACATATACATGCATACATACAAACATACATACATACATATATACATACATACATATATATAAATATTAGTTTGGGGAAAAAGTAATCCATTATTTTTTCGGTAGACATCTGTAGTGATTGATATCTCGTGAGGTATCTATCAAACAATTTCAGATGTATGCTCAGTGGAAAGGTGACATTTGACACTAAAATATCCTCTTGCGGATTTTTGTTTGATTAATTCAGTTATGAGTACAAGGTTTTAAAAATGGAAGACAACAAATAGAAAATTCGATACATTTTAGTTTTTCTTTTATAATGGCGGAAATGCTAACCAGGTGGCTAAAATTGTGAAAGGTGTTTATCGTCCAATATATGACTGTAACAACCAGTTACGCACAATTTTGGTTTCGTCGAT
>JAPDSC010045469.1:0-10650 GCA_026290005.1 Latrodectus geometricus
TTAAAAAAAATCCACGTTTAAAAAATACGACTTCTACTGTAGAGATATTCTAATTTTAAAATTGAGTCTGCTCTTTACAACTTCATATCCCTTAAGGTAAATAAGGATTGAAGTAGCGAATGATGTTCTCCAAAAGGCGTATGTAAACCTGTGTAAATGAAATTTACATTTAAATCCACTATTTAAAGACAGGCTTTTAGCATTCTAATACATTTTTATTTCCTTTTAGTGCTTTACTTCTTGATAATACCATTAGTTAACATAGAAAAACTATTCATTTATAACTCACTTTTTAAAATATTGATATTATTTATTAAACATTTTTTCAAAGCAATTTTTGAGCTAATTTTGTAATAATTGGTAAAAAGTAAGCAAGATAATATTTTATGTTAGTTAATAATATCAATATTAATGTTCATTAAAATTCGTAGTAATCAATTATATTTTTTTTTCATCTTATTTTAAAGTAATTGTTTATATTAGGATAGTTAATTTATTAAAATGTTATTAACTTTTTCCAGATTTTATTAAAGCATGCTCATAATATATCTTAAAGTTATATCATAGGAAGTTTGAAACTTTCTTACGGAATTTAAAAACTAATCTGGAACTCATTATTTTAGTATTTTATATCAAAAAAAGCAAAATGATAAAATAAATAATATAATAATGGATTTGGTGGGAAATAAGATTTCTTTTTTTATTTTTTAGTCATAACCACTGTTATTACAACAATTTTAATTTCTGCAAAAAGCTCTCTAACAATTATGAATTGCATTATTGCATTAATTTTTCCTTAATTGAAAAATTCTTTAGACAAATTCCATTTTCTCTCTCTACTTCAAATTATTTTTAAATACATAAACCTATGCTAAAAATAAATTTATAGCATTGGTTGAAAGTTTAATATTTATTCTATATGTTTATTCCCAATTTTAATCTTTTAGTAAACATTATTTTTAAACATATTAATATTTTCTTTGAGTAATTAAAAATTTTAATTTAAAATGAAAAAATATATAATACATTTAAGTTGCATAAAAAGAATTATATGTATTTTGTCATGAAAGTTAGGTCATGTAGTTTTTCATGAAAGTCTTTGGTTCTTTCAGAAACTTCTAATATTATTGTTTCTTCCTTGCAAGGAAAATTGAATTAACTAACATCTATTAAACCTATTTGTGGTTTAAATAATCTTTAGCTAATTGGTTGGGTTTTGTGGCGCAAAATCCAAAAATGGACAAGCTGCACCTAACCTTTAGCTAAAGTTTCTAATACGTTTCTAAAAACTAAAATCAAATATATTTTAAAAAAAAAATTTTCGATTGTATATGAAGTAATCCAAAAGGATTTTGTGAGTTTTTGAAAAACTTAATTCTGTTATAAAAGGTTTTATATTTAACATATTTTCATTAAGTTATATTCTGTGTATAATTTTATTTCGGAATATACATACTTTTAGTTACATAAATTTTAAATTTACTTTTTATAAAGAATAATTTGCTCAGAAAATTATGACAACGAAATAAATCATAAACATGACACACTGAATTTTCATAAAGTTCTAAGGACTAATTGAGCAGGAAACAGGATGTTTTTGGCATTAAAGAAAAATGGTAATAGAAGTAATTACAAAAACATAACTTCTATTTAAATTGATAAAATTTGATTGAAATCTTAAAATTTCCGAAAAATTCTATATTTTTGGAATACCTCAATTATTTAAAATGGAAAATACATGTGCGCAACCACTCAAAAAAAGTTAATCATAAAAAAAATAAAATTTTTAACTAAATCTGTTTTTAGAATGTTTCAAGTCTTATTTTATAAAAAATACATGTACATCATTCACTGTCAGCAAGATCAAGAAAATTTGTAATAAGAAAAAAAATCTTAAACCAAAATTGTTATAGAAGTTCTACACACTACAGATACTTATAGAGTGCTCTGTAAAGCGCGAATACAATATTACCATTAATGATTTTCATATCAATGACTGGCAATGAAGTATTTTATTATATTTCACTGAATGAAAGAAGTATTGGATCTATTTTTGTGTACAATAAAAATGAATCCTTTATAGTAGACTGCTGTGATATGATATACAGAAACATTTCATATTCCAAATTAGTTTATCAATCATACAACTAATTTCCTTTCTGTTTAAGAGTTTAAATGTCTCTTGATATTGGAAAAGGGTGTTTAGAAGAACTTTGAAATTGGTTTGGAAAATAAAAGTCTTTGATATTGCAAAACAAGGTCACTCTCATAAATAAAGGCCACGTATAAACTGGGAATAAAGATAATGTAGTAAAATTTCAGGCTTTTCGAGGAATTTCTTTTGCATAATTAAGATATAAGTGAGTAGATATATTTCCACTATAAAACATTGATTTTAGTCAAAACTAGCAGAGCAGCGTAAAAGACAACACATTAGACAGTTATTTCCTTTACATTGTTTTCTAAAACTTTAGTAAAATAATCTAGATACTCTACATCAATTCGAATTTCTCTTAAACAACATTTTACCTATTTATTTGGCGAGTATAAACTTTTGTATGAAAATAAAATTATCTGATGAAATGACATATTGTGGTCTTTCCATTCTTTTGAAATAGTTATAAGATTTTCTATGAAACATTTATTTGTATTTGATACCGTATAAATTGTGATGTAGCTCTAACTAAAACAAACTGCTTAATATTTGTCATTACAAGGATTGATGCAAGGAGATAGTTGAAGATTTTCTTAATTTTAATTTTATTTATTTTTTGAATTTTCTTGAAATTAAATAATATTTTTAATCTGCCTTTTATACAATATGAAGGTTGCTATTGTATCAATTTCCCTATCAGATTTACTATTGTTTTTTTTTCGAATATATTGCAAAGATAATTTTAAAAGAAAGTTTTAAAATATATTGCAAAGATAATTAGATAATTTGAAACGTGAAAAGCAGTAATTATTGTCTGCCATGGCAGAAAATAATTACTGCTTATAAAGTTTCTGCTTATACATATATAATTATGCTCCAATAGCATTGATACTTGTACTAGACTTAATGAATTTACATATATCCAATGTCAAGCAAAAAAATAGTTAATATTTTCTAAAAAATTATCTTTTACTTATTTATAAAGGGCTTAAACATTTGCATTACATATGTTCATTATGAGTAGATGGTCAAAAACTAAATTTATATTTAATGCATCAAGAAAAGTACACAGATAAAATATTTCATGGTATGTAATTTGTTTTGTAATTTTGTATTCCTTATTGGCAAAAGTGTTTTAGAAGGGTTACTTCTAAAACACACTAAGCCATCTAAATTTTTTAAGTAAAAAATCTGAATTTAGTAATATTTAAGGATCAAGTTTTTCACACAAATACACACCATCTAAATTAAAATGTAATCTTCAACAAACGTATTATTTTCTGAGACACAAATTGTGCTTTGGTAAACTATTCGAATTTGAGTAAAAATCATTATAAAAAAATAAATAAATAAAATTTCCTTTTTTGATCAGAATATTTTATTGACATTTCACTGAATTATTTATCAAACAATTAAGTAGTGAGCACAAAATTTTTAAAATAGTTTTATAAAATAGAATAAAAAACAGCTGGATGATGTTATTCTTGGTAAACTCTCATTTAAATATATCATAACAACATTACAAAAGATTAAAGATTGACATTCACTTTATCTTGAAATACTTTTAAAGAAAACAAAACACCTAAGTGTGATTCAAATTCTAGCCAAATGTTTCTATAGCTATATTGCTTACAAGCATATAACAACTCGTATGCATTGACTCACAAGGAAACATATAATTGTAAAGGTATTTTATCTAAAAATACAAAGTTATCAAATTATCCTGTTGAAACATTTAGAGCTTGTTATTTTTCATTGAAAAAGAAAGCAATTGAGCTCACATTTTTTTTAAGATTAGTCAATTTAATAAATTTATATTTTTATTAAAATTCAAATTAAATAAAAAATTTTGTTATATAATGAGAAAACAATTAGCAAAGAATATTTGTTTTTCAAGAAAACACTGTTTCACTTTAAAGTTTTTCTCTTTTCCGCCTTGTAATTTTTTAACTTCTATTTTTTTTTAATTCTATGGTATTTACAACATTTCCCTAACGCATGACTCACAAAAGCAATTTTAGTTAGTCAATAGATTTTATTCAATGTAACAAAAAGAATTTTTTAATAAAATATTATTATTTGTTGCTTGATAAGTTCTAGAAAACTATTGAATTACAGCAAAATATTATGTTTTATTAAATATCATAAAGCAAATTTTGAACTTTTATTCACTTTTTAATTACCTAAAAAAAACAATCATTATTATCAATTTTTAAATCAGTAATAGTATAATTCCGTAGTTACCTCATTTGTATTTTAACGATGTCAGTGTCATTTATCAACAAAACTGTATTTAATCAATCATATAAATTTGCTACCTAAAATAATGTAAATGTATTATTCGCATTGATAGTTTTTTAAAGAAATTTTATTTTTGATAATTAAGCAAAGCATTTAGTATTCTTTCTAATCAAAACTGAATTATGTTTTCATTCAGCTTGTTGATTAAAATTCACTTTGAATTTTCCCATTTATTACATGTTTCAGATTTTCTATTCTGTTTCTTTAGAAGGAAATTGGAATCTTTATTATAAACTGAAATAAATGAAAACATGCGTTCTTGGGTATCATTTGTTTAACGTCCATGCAACGTAACGGAAACAATTTTGTACCGCCTTAACTCCAATCAATTTTCATAGCTTAAATAAAGAAAAGCAAACCCCTCTTCGATCAAATTCTAAAGTTAGTTTCAATCTCTTCTTAAAACATTAACCAGACCCTTATTCAATTTATTTCAAGAAAATTTAATCTGCATTTGTTTTGATTGAATTCAGATCATTTTAAACTTTTAATTGAAAAACAAACAGCTTTAAGTTTAAAGCATTCTATAACATTAATAATAGCAAAATACATTTAATTGAATACTTTTTTCATTTTAAATTCTTCAAAATGTTCTTTATTTTAAAATCGATGGAAAGAAATAAAATTATAATCTTTTTTATGTATTTTTCAAATAAATTTTCCTGAGAAATTTTTTTAGACTTGTATATAGCTAATATTTATATACTTGAATTTTGTAACATTTAATTTTTAAATTCATAGCACAAATAATAAATAATTCATAAATATTAATATAAAATAAGTAAATTATTAATAATTATCTGATAGATTAATCAAAATAATAAAAATAATTAATATAATTTTTTGATATTATTTTCATATTGGAGGTGGTCGAATAAGTTTAATTTATTATTCATTTACTGCCTAAAACTTTAAATTCATTCCAATTTTAACTACGTATAAAATATCTTTATTCATACCTTTATTCACACACACATATTAGAGATATTATATATTTAAATATAATGTATTCTGTGTAGAAATTACATGAAAATTACAGTTGAATAAATTAACTGAACAATAATTAAAAAACAGTTTTAATCAAATAAATTTTTAAATATTTCAACCACTGATTTTCTTGTACTAGAGAATATACTTTCATGTTCCTATTTTTTTTATATAATCAATTTGTTCTTGATTAATGGTTTTATTTATTTAGTTATTCCTTTTTTTAAGTTTTATTTATTAAAGCTATATATATTTGTTTTTATTTTCTGAAATTATATTTATAAAGATGAGTTAAAGAATTGTTTACTTCAATGAAAGATTAAATGCATTATATAACAATAATGCAATTTGTGTTTCATCTTTCATATTTGGCTTAAAACAAAATAAAATAAATATGATATTACAAATTAATAAATGATTTAATGAAATTTCATCAAATTATTTACATCAACTATTTCGTGAAAGGCTGAAATTTCAATGCGTGTTATTTATTGATTTATAAGCAATAACTATTATTGTCTTTATGAAACTGATTCCATATTTTTTTGAGATTTCAAAAAAACATGCTTTATATTTTTTAAATAAATTAAATTTTCAATACTTTATCTATTATTGATTTTCTTGTAAGATATAAAATATATTTGTTATGTAAAATTTTCTATATGTAATGAGTACCAAGTTTTATAATATTTTCAAGCTATTATTAATAATGTCAATTTATTTAAAAGCTTATTTATTATTATTATCTGCAAAAAATATTTATCATTACATGGAAATATTTAACTGATCATAAAACTGTATAATTTATTATATGTAATAAAATATTCCCTTTCAATGTTTTCTCAACTTCAGTACATGCATTTCTTAAGAAGCATTTTGATGCAGTTAAAATCGAGCTTTTATTAGTGAACTTCTGATAATGAAATTGTTAATTCTCTGTGTATTAAAAGAAAATATTTTGATGGAATCAGTGAGCTGCTATATACTCCCTTGAATTAGGAAAGTTGCATTCAGTCAAATGAAATTTACTAAGGATAATTATCTTGAAAAACGTGGCTTAATACACTTTATGTATTTTTTATATAGCAGATTATTTCCACATAGATTAAAATATTAATATTGTGCACGGCAACATATACTTTTAAAAGTGCAGGAAGATAGTTAATTTATAATACAAAAGTTGCAGAAAAATCTCATGGACACCAAATCATAAGGAAATATTAATATCCAAAAATTATTTAGAAATATAACTCATTATATTCAAGAAATATTATGCTACTATGAAAACGAGGGTTGATATTCCAAAACTATTCACTAATAAAATTCAGATTTATATTTTATAAAATTATAGTGCAGAGTATTCATTTTATAAAATTAGATAACAAATAAAAGAGCAAAAAAAAAACAAAAAAAAAAAAAAGAAAAAAAAAAAGACGTGTTTAATGAATAGTATACAGTGTTCTCAGTATGTAAGTATGATATCAATTTAAAATAAGAAATGATTATAAAATAAATAATTTAAATTTAGAATTTCCAGTATTTTAAAACACAATCAGCAATCAAGTTTGATCTCTTATCATCTTAGAGACAGATTATGCTTACTGTGCAACAAAGTATTATGACATGTGTAGCTAAAATTTAATTTTTTAAATTACAAGTATATTAAGTAATTTTTTACTATAAGTCTCTTGTTACAAATAAAATCCTAATTATTAACATAAAAATATATTTTTATAGTAGAAATACTTTTTTACATTTAAAAATTATAAAAATATTTAAATAGGTTTAGGCTATTAAAGTGTATGTGGAAGGAGCTTTTAAAACATACATTTGAGCATTTTTACTGAACACCATTTGCTTTTTATTAATATTTATTGAACAAACGTATATTCTTCATTACAACGCATTAGGATTGCATAAAACATTATTCAAACTATTTAAATAAAACTTTTGTAAAATATTTTTATATTTTATTGAAAATAAAGTTAAACTAAATTTAATAATGAAAAATAAAATTTCCATAACCTTTTGTAAAACAGTTTTTTTATAATAAAATGTTGAAGTGTATAATGATAAATATACTGCCTATTAAACAGAAAATATACTATGTGTAAATTTGATAAGCTGAAATAGAGTTAGCTTTAAATTGTTTTTCTTTCCAATTCAAATAAAATAGGAATCACTTGAATTAAATGCAGTGGATTATAAAAATTTTTAGACACAAAGTATTGAAAGTTCTACCAATCATGTATTTTTCCCCTTGTAAATAACAAATGTAATCAATAATTATGATGTTTTTAATTTAATCTATTTAAATTAACAATTGTTTAGTTTATTCTCAAAGATGTATCAGTTCATGTGAAATTTTAATTCAGGATTGTCATATACTTTGACACAAATTTTATTTTGAATTTAGCTTTGATAGAGAAATTTTTCTTTGTAAAGGAGACAAATACTGAAGACAAACACATAAAGATTGAGTTATCTTGCCTTCAACAATTTCCTTTATAAATGAAGTGCTTTCGTCATTCAAGAATAAAATTCCCATTGTTATATGATATAGAGCCCATTCATGTGTCTCCAGGGAGAAGACATTTCTGCAGTTGTGGGAAGTGTATATATAGCCGGAACTTAAATGGCAGGTACATTGTTAGATCTGTCAATAAAGATTAAACGTGATGTTTCAAAGTTAAGCTGGAATGCTCTTGATCCACTTATTTTGTATCTGCTTTGTTGCTCGTTTGTTAGGTCAAAGCAAAGGAGCAGAAACGTGACTTTTTTACATCCAGTTAGATGTTATCGTCAAATAAAACAGATTTTTGCATGTAAAAATATTTAGTGCGTAAAATGAAAGTTGTTCTAAGCGATTTCAGATGTTAAAAACTTATATTTATTATACTGAAATAAGTAATAATGTTAATTGTATCAAAATATTTCACACTAATTTTATTCATTAGAATCTGAATACAAATTTATTTATTAGAATCTAAATAGAAACGGTTAAAATATTTTTTTTATTAAAAACATTAAAACTAGTCCTTTGTGTCTCTATAATTTTATGTACGCTTTTTTATCATTTTAAATAAATTATAAATATATTAAATTTATTTTAACTTTTATACATATAGATGAATAAATTATATTTTAATAAAAATAATAAGTAATTTACATTTTAATTACAATTATTTTTATCAGTTTAAAATACTTATTTAAGCTGTTTCTACAAACAATTTATTATTCAATTTTTAAAGGGATTAAATATTGCTGTATCTGGTTGAAAACTTCACTTGAATAATCACATTACCTTGAAATAAAAAATAAAAAAACTTTAATATTTTAAGAAGAAATTGAATTTCTAATAGAAGTGAAATTGTAAAAATATTATGATTTTATTTTTACAGAAGCCGATCTATTTTTGATGAAAAATCTCTAAAAAGCAATTATATTTTTTTAACTAAGACTATGGGAAATTAAAACAAAAAAGATACAAAATTAATTAAAATTTTTTTTCTTATCGTATAATAGGTATAATACTCTGCTTATGTAATTCATTTCTATGCATTAAGTTAGATTTATATAGATCTATAAATAATATACACTATATTGATTAACATTCATCGTTATATCCGTAGAGATTAATTTTATATTATTAGTTTCTAATTTTAAGTCATGCTCAAGTAATATCAAATGTTTAAGATGCTTCAAATCGAGTGAAATTGTTTACTACATCTGAATTATTTGTTTGAAAATATCTATTTTAAAAACATATATTTTATTCATTGATAATGTATAATTTAGAGTTTTACTAGCTTATAAATGGGTTTTGTTACCTTATTTCTTTGTTATTTTGGAAGTAAATAAAATATATATTATTCTAGAAATAAGATAAAACGTTTGCATTTATCTTATTTTTATAATATTATTAACCATTTTCATAAAGCTATTTTTGACAATATTAGACTTGCTCACTGCATTACATTTCTTAAAAAGAATTATAAATCGTATTATTTCAAGTACAAGATATTTTATCAAGTACAAGATATTTTTTTTGTTTGTAGTGTTTCTTTTAGAGCAAAAACACCTTTATCGTAATAAATAACATATAATTATTGGCATGCTGAAAAAATATTTTTTTATGAATGTTATTCATAAGTGCAAAATCACATTTCTATTTACGAAATTTGATTTTTAAAATTCTAATAGTTTTCAACTATTAGAATTTTAAAAATCAAAGTTCGATAATTATATTTTCAAATTGTTTATTTAAAGGTTATTGCTGCCTATCAAAATGAAACACCTCGAGGAAAGCATGAAAAGCATCTTGTGAAATTTTTATCATATTTATTCAGCGCTGAGATATACAAAACATTAGCACTACAACGCATATGAACATCATGGGCAGCTGTAATGCCACATGCAAGTGCTATTATAAAGGGAGAAGAATAATTTAATGCTTCACTCCCTAAAAATTAATGTGATTGTGCTCCATTTTTCTTTATTGTATTCTATTAATTTAAATTTTAAATTAAAATACAATAAAAATATTAAATTTTAAGCTACAAAGTAAATAATTCTTTTGATGCTTATCGGCGTGAAAAAAATATAAATTAATTCCCATAACCCTCGTTATTTCCATGGTCTGAAAACTACAAATTATTCTTCAATTTAAATAATGTTTATTAATCTATTAGTGTTTACAAACGTAAAAATAAAGTCATATACTATACTAGCATATTAAAATTATTATGTACTTAATTCATGCCTTGTGGTAATAATTAACGAAATGAATACTTAAAACTTAAATATATTCACAAATTGTCGCTTATATTATTGTATTCCTAAAATGATAATGCTTGGGAAAAACAAATGTGGAAAAGCTTAAAATAAATTTAATTTGTGATTTATAACAAATTAAATTAATAACTAATAAAATAACAAAAAAACTAATAAAATAACAAATTAAACTAGGAAAAGCAAAATATTTATGCTTTTCCTATTTCATATTCTTTAATTGTTTATTGTTGGCATTAATGAGACATGAGTTAAAATATTTATTTAATGAACAGTATTCTTCGTCCAATTTGAATTCATCCTATTGAGTTCATTATGAAAGTTTCAATGCCTTTTTATCAATTGCTACACAAAAAATGTCTTCTGCACTTTACCCTGTACACTTTAAAGCAATATTAGAATATGGGAAATTACTT
>JAPDSC010045469.1:10750-31056 GCA_026290005.1 Latrodectus geometricus
AGAGAGAGAGAGAGAGAGAGAGAGAGAGAGAGAGAGTCAGAGGATGCTTTGTTGATTATATTATGTTAACTTCTCAAATTATTGCCAAATTTGAGAAAGCCTTCTGCAACTCATTAAAATCTTAGCTAATAATTTTAAAATTATAGAAAATTTTACATATTCATGAAAGTATTCATTATACAAATAATATAAGCTCTTCAATGTATTTTTTCTGATATTTTTAAAATGATACTGTATTACTGTTTTAAATATTTTCCCACCTATATGTTGTATATAAATTTTTTCAATACTGAATTTTGTTTCTTTCAATTAATGTTTAACATTTCTAGTTTCCAATAAAAAGGCAAATAAATATCAATAAGAAAATATTTCTTACAACCGAAATTCGGTATAAGCCATTCTCTAAAAAAATAAGCAAATTTATTTTAAAATTTCATTTAAACGTATTTGTTGATAAATGAATTAATAAAAGTAAAAACATATTATAAATATTCTTATTACAATGAAAGAAGAAAAGAAGAATAACATTTAATTAAACCTTTGTGACACATAACTGCAAAGGTACAAATTACTCCTTACAGCAATGTAGTATACAGCTGACTTGAATTGTTGATTTTTCTTTAACGTATAGAAAATACGAAAGCTTAAAAAATCTAAGATAGCAATTCTTTCAGCAAAACCATTTATTTTGTACTTTTCTCTTATATTTTATTTTAGTTTACTTTCATTTGTAAAAGTCAATTTATAAAGTAGAATAAAAAGCTTAAAAGCTCTTAGAAAGTTTTTATTGGTTTGAAGAAAAGTTAAATTTTGGTGCAATATCCAAATAGTGCTGATGATACTATGCAATTACAGTAGAAACATGATTTTAAGTTTAATAGTATTTTAGTATTTCTTGATGACTTGATAAAATAGTTATATTATGTGTATACTCAATTGAGGATTTTTGTTTGTCACATCTATATGATATAAGTAAATGTTAAATCTGTTTTAACATACAATAAATATTCTAACTTCTTGAATTTCTAGATTCCAGAAATAGCCATAGTACCATAGAACCAGTAGTTTAATTTATAATTTTTAGCATGTTTTATCTTAGATAAAAATGTGTTTGTAATATTGTTCCCATATTTTACTAAGAATCAAAATAAATTCTTATGTAATAATTTATTTAAGCCTTTTTAGTGTAAATGTGTTCAATAAAATTTGGACAAGATGATATTATTTTGGAATTAAATAACACCCAAGAGATGGTTAATTTCAATATATCTGTTGATTATTTCAAACCCATTAAATTAATAGAAACTTGTTCCTTTTTATAAAATGAAATTCTAGTATTTATAAATTACTTGTATGATAACTAACTTATAAGTTATTCTTTTTGATCTTCAAGAAGTTTGACACATTAATCATAATTCATGATTATTTTGAGACACGTTACTTATTCCAAAATATGTTCTTCGAAATAAGTAAATTTAAGTTTATTGATTAATCTCAAATATTAAACATTGTCAGTTATATAGAATTTCTTCTCAACAATTTCAAATAAATTATTAGGTTTTTAAATTTTGCAAGTAATGTGTCATCTTTTAATGAATACATTGCCTAGAACTAGCACATTTGAGTTTCATTTGGAATTAACATTAACCTTCCCATATACCGGTAGAGAAGATTAATGGTAGATAGCTGTTAATTTTTGAATAGTAATAAATATCTGAATTACGTGTAAAAAACACTTAGAAATTAATGAATGTGATGAGTTCTGGAACACAAGTGCAAATATTCAAATTCTACCCTAAAAATTACATTGAGTTAAGAAAAAATATATTAAATATAATTGCTAATATATTTGATAGGGTAATTAATTATTTAAAAGCTTAGTAATGTATGCATTTAAAAATGGAAATATAATGTAATCAAAGGATTTTTTGACACGTTACCCTAATTATAGAATGCACATATTTGAAATAAAAAAATAGAGGAATTATTTTATTTCCACTGAAAGTAAAACAAATATAAACATCAACGAAAATTGAAATTTAAAAAAAATCTAACAAAAGTTAAAAAGTCTTCTTTCTGGCCATATGTGAAAAAATGTCAATTGAGATAATAAAAATAAGTTTATTCAATTTAAATAACGCTTAAAATTATATAATTGTAAGCGCATTTTGCAATAATAATGGTGTATAATATACTATTCAGTAATAAAGATGGAATAATTTTAATTACAACGTTTTAGAAAGAGTTTATTTTTCTTTCATATGAAATTTGATTGATCGTTTTTAAAGGTTTGGATTACCAACATAAAAATTGAGTTTTGTTCTAATTATTATATCGTAATGCTTCTTGCATCACAATTACATGTAATGAAAGTAACAAAAGAATCTTGTGATAAAACATGTTGCGGAACTACAGGCGAAATACTTAAATAAAAAGCACAACAGAAATATAAGCGCTGCTCTTAAATTTCCCGATAGTATTTCTTATATTGCATAAAAGCTTTAAAAGGTGCTCACTGAGAAAAGCAATTTTAAATACAAAGTCAATCCTCGGCGAGACCTCACCACGAATAACTACAGGCACGAAATATCTTCGAAAACAAGCTATATTAAATTCCCTGAATAATTAAAGCGAACTTCACTCACAGCAACGCAAGCAGAAAAGGACGAAGATCCAGTTGGAAAAACGCCGCTGTCCTATCCTTGCTATACCGGCAAGGTAAAAGTTAGCAACCTCTACTAATTCTGGATGCCGCATGGAATCCAAAATAGGATAGACTTCGGACCTCATTGGCAAAGCATTAAAGCACTCGCTGACTTCGGGGAAAATGATGTCCTCAAAGCAGCTGTACGTTTTCTTACCGTAAGCAAATTATTATTGGACTTTCTTTTCTGTTTATGCAAAACTGCTCTTTATAAATAGCCGATATCTTATCAAACAAACTGTGTCTGTTTTCCGATCAGATTACTGATCACCATGTTATTGAAACTTCTCCTATTGATTCGTTGTACATACCTTTGAAAATATTAATGCATTGTAAAAAAACTATATATTTTAAATCTTTGTTTTAATTTAGACAGATTTTTATGTAATCGAAAATTAATAACTTCTAAAAACATAAGAAAAGAAAATCAGTTGAGGATGCTAAGATATTATATTAAGGAATTTAAATAAAGTTGATCACATTCACAAAACTACTCAATATAAGTTAATTTATATAAGAAATAATATTTTTAATAGTGTAAAAATGAATCATATGGTAGCAAATTCATGTAAAATTAAAATAGATTTTTAAAGGTAATCTTATTTAACTGCTTGTAGTTTTCCTCAATTCTACTCTTATTTAAAGAAAAATATTCAGACCAGGCCTTATTTTTCGAGGAGTTAATTTTCAATTCTACTTCAAAATGTGTGCAATATAAAGACAACAAAATTTAATTTTAAACATGATACATTATTAATTTGATCTTAAAAATATTTAAACTGCTTTACTTAGAAAAGAAATTTGTAACAAAACTTCCAGAAATAAAGTTTTTTAAATAAAATATTCTTTATATAATTCCAATTCAGTCTAATCACATATGTAATAAGATAAATATATATACTGTGTCTCCTAAGGTCTGTTGACATCTGGTAATGTTGGTTCAAACAAGAAGATAATAGTGCAACTAATAGAATATTAGTTCTCTTTTTGTTTTAATTTCTATATTTAATATGAATATAGTTTGTTCACTAAGTTCTGGAGAAATAGTGGTGGATTTATGCACTAGTTAACAAATAGTGCATTGAACAATTCATATGTTAATATCTTAACGAATCCCTAACCGATAATACAGTTCCTCAGAAATATATTCTATAAGGTTCGAATCGTATTCGAAACAAACCAGGCAAGCACTACTATATGATTAATGTAAAACTTCGACAGATGACTTCCTTAAAGAGAAGTATAAACCTGCTGATGTATGAGCGATACATAAATTCTCATTCTTTTGAAAGCACAGTTTTTGAAATTGCCTTTGTGAAAACAAAATGTAATCAACTAAAATTCAAAACAAAGCCTAAATTAAAAGAAGCAAACCCAAATTATAAAATTAACGCCACCAAATTCGTGGTTGACCAAATACATTCGATGTTATTGTCATAAATTACCAGTCGTCCAACAAATTCATATATATCCATGGGGACATATGTTATTATTCAACTTACATAAATCAAATTTTGTAAAATTTTTAAGAGAGTAAATATAATGTCTTATAATTCTGAAAGCTATATTTTCTTTCGTTTAAACACATTTATCAGAGTCTTGATAATAAGAGTTAAAATATTAAATTTATTTGTTATTATTATTATATGTAAAATTTTTCATTAAAATTGGAATTTTTTTTTCCTTTGTAGCAAACATAATAGGAAATAAAATTTTATGATTTTAGAAGTTTACTCAGGAAGTTTCCAAGTGCTAAATACGCTGACTGATACTATGTTCCCAATTAAAATGACAATGGGTATTTTAATAAATTCTAAAGAAGTGCCCTGAAAAAATTTATGCATGTTTAAAAAATATTACTAGGTTCTTCATATTATGAATACAAAATAATTCGTAAGCTGATTTATTGTGTACCCAAAGAATTGTACACATTGTTTCTCTGTTTGAGCATTTACTAATTAGACAAACTTCTTTCAAAATTTTTGTCAATATAGGTCCGAAAAATATTCATATAAATATCATTCTTAAGAAATTCATTAAAACATATGATATCAATTGTATATTCCACAACTTGGTTTTGGAAATTATGAGTATTATGTAAGTGACCAAAATACCAATAACATTAATTTGAAGTGAAGATATTTTTCATCCACTCTAAAACACCCTATAATGAACAAAATATTGTGTGAAAAAACAGAATTAAAAAAAAAAGAAAAAAAACCGATGATGTTTACAAAGACATGTTGTTAATGTCGGATATTTAGTTAAGCATTGTAATATATGTAATGTATAAACTGATACTGTTAAATGAAAATAATAAATGTTGGCTGAAAATCTGTGGATCAAAACTAATTGAATTAAAGTATGTACATTTTAATCCTATGGATACGTTATTTCCACAAGTTTTATAAATATAAAGAATATGGACCTTCTTTTGCAAAATTTATTAATAAATTTTTAAACAATCATTATATATAGTTCAAGTAAAATTCATTGAAAATCAGATTGCTTTGCATGAACTAATTCTTAATCAGATTTAACTCAAGCTTAAAAATATAACAAACCAAATTTTAATCTTTCAAAAACGTTCTACTTTCTTAACCTTTTCAAAAGCCTAAATTTTTGAAATTCATCAGTATAGACATTTAAGACAGTAATGATCTCAAGATTTGAAAAAAAAACTTTGTTCAAGAAACTTCCTAAAATAGGTAAAAGAAATTTATTATCACTGAAGGCTAACCTAGGAATGTAGAATGGTTGAGGAAGCAATTCTCGCTTCATAATAAATCAAATTTAGTGTGTCAAATAAGAAAACTGGAATTTTATTGTGATGGAAAAGAAAATTTTCTCCAAAAACGAGGTTGCTTTTATGTCATATTTAAATAAAGAGTTTAAAAATCAGTATATACTATAGAAATATTATTTTTCCTTTCCAGATTCTGAATGATTACTATGTTCTTTGTTTCCCAGAAAACTGTAGCCATAAGTTTTTTAGTCTTTTTCTAAATTAATCTTTTTCTTTTTTCAGACAACTTCATTGTAAGAATTGAATAGTTTAGGCTGTTCTAAAAACTCTGTATTGTGATCTAACTTTGCTTAAACTGAGTTTTGTGAAATAGATAAAGGGGTCCACTATTGATTCACCGCCAGCAGTCATGGCTCCTATTTTTCTGATAACTTTTTTCTTCTCAAATACTCACACATATTATTGAATACTTATTTATTTGATATGCTTAACTTTTTAACTGTCTGATGCAGTTTATGCAATGATCTTCTGACATGAAATAATGGATTTTGTTGATCATTTCTTAGCATCTAATTCAATTAGATATCATCGATGTCCTGCATCTGTTTAGCGACAATGAAATTTCATAAACCGCATGTTAAACATACTATGTTATGGAAGAAGGAGAGTCTCCATGATATTTTTTCAATCTTTTCATAGTTTCAGTAATTGTTTTTCTCCCAATATTATTACTAATATGGCAATAAGTTAGCAGTTGTTTAGTTTGAATATTGGGCACAACTTAAAGACGACGTATATCATTCCCTTTTTTTTGTAAGATAAATTTCAGACATCTTATTGACAAATGACTCCATATGTACACAGATAGCCTAACAAAAGATGATATTAAATATGATGGTACTGGTACCAAATCTTGTTCTCTTATGATTAGTTATTCTGTTGGAAAGTATTGCGAATATGTGAAATTAAGATAATATCATTTACGATTAATAAATTCGAAAGTTTTTCATAGCACAATATTGTGTTTCCTATTAATTATCAAGCTGTTAAATTGTCACTTACAAATTCAAAGTATAAATAATTTCTTTATCCTGTAGAATGAAGTTGTTTGATTTAAAAAAAAATGTATACGAAAAGAATTCCCCTCTAGTCTCATCCCAGACCATGTGAATTTTTTGGAAATGAACAGGCTAATAGGCGTGTTTTAGTAGTATCTCTCATATCACAACCTGACTCCTGTATACCTTTGTGTAACATCAATAGAATCCTTTAAAGTAAATTAAAAAAATGTATATTTATACATGTTTTTGTATATTGATGCAGATGTTATACGGGATGTGGTTTCTTGCTAAAAAAAAGCAGTGGCATCCTCAATTCCCTGCCTCGATTTGTTTTAGTTGCATGCTTTTATTTACTTATTGAACATGACTATTTACAGAAGCATTTATATCTCATTAAAATCAAGAATTCAGCTTGTTGCCTTCTGTGCCACTAAGGGTGGTAACAACTTCAGGCAGTGTCCCATTTTTTTAAAAGTTTCTTGAAAACAATTACGTGGATAATAATTTAATTGTTTGATTATTTATTACATTTTGTTAGGTGTTTCACCAACTTATATAAGAGATGCCAAATAAGGGCAATAGATGAAAAAAACAATTGTTTCATGTTCAAAAATATTTTATTGACACACGAAATTATTTAAACAAAATAAAACATATTACTCATCTGCTTTAGATGAACTTAAAATATTAGAACTAAAAAGTAAGAGAACTTAAAAATATTTATAATATCGTCTGTCGCAGATGTTAAATTAAAAAAGTAATAATAATTCAGTGATCATAACACCCCTTTTTTAAGTTACCTACTCATGAAGATGCCCTCATATGCATAAAAAAGAAATATATTTTATGAAGGGATTGAATAAGGTAAATGTTATTTGTAATACACTGGTGTGCAAAACGTAAGCAACAGGTGTTTTTTCTGCAATAACTCCACGAGACATCATCCGTGGGACATGCAATTCAGACATGAGATACATCATTTTGTACTTAAAGGATGGCGAAAGCATAGTTGCACAAAAATTAATACAATGCACACAGTAAGGAGTCAAACCAAACTAGGCTTTATTGAACTCACAATATCCCTGCACAAGATTATCTGTATAAGAGGAGCAATAACAAACCGATGTTCCTTAGTATGGGATATGCCCTCCCATTACTGCAATAATTGCTCCCCAGACTCAGCAATAGATTGTCCAGCAGTTTTTGCGGTTAGAGTGCCCACTCCTCAGTCATCATCTTTTTCAGTTGATGCGTGTTCCCAGAGAGATGCAAATGTGTCTTCTCAAAATCCCAAACATGTTCTATGGGATTTAAATCAGGGGAGTAGGGTGGCCAATCCATTCGGGGATGTCTTAAATTTCCAGTAGCTCTTGAACAGAATAAATCCAATGTGGCCGTGAATTGTTATCCATAAAAATGAAATATGCTCCAGTTGCACCTCGGGTCAGACGCACAATGGGAAGGATTAACTCCTGACAATAGCGATCTCTGAGAACAGAACCTCTGTCGGAAACGTGGAGCTCAGTCAACTAGTTCAACATAATGTCTCCCCAAATGAGAACTCCAAGACCACCGTAATTGGTCTCTTTCCGTTATGTGACTGGGATGAAACCGCGTCCCAACCTCTCGCCAAATCAACTGGCGTTGAGAATCGCTTGTGGCACTGAAGCGACTCTCATCTATGAAGAGGACGAGACACCATTGAATAGATGTCTAGTTTTTGTACTTTTTCCAGTGCAGCCGATGGCGAGTTGTCAACGGAATGCAGCGTTCGGGATGGTGGGCGAATAGGCCACCTTTGTAAAGGCGTCTGGCCACATTAAACATTGACACTTGTAAAACGACACTTGTAACAGTAAAACGTGTCGCCCCGTTGCTATTCACAGTTGCTGAGCAATGGAGCTTACTGACTGGTTTCGGGTTTTTTTTTTCGTCTGCAGAACGATATAGCGGTTATTCACTGCAGTTATTTTCCTGTTGCAGCCACCACCAACCTTTTGAACAGCTGTGCCTGTGGTTCTGAAGGCTTTTCAAGTCCGCGAAACGGCACTTTTGTTGATTCCAAACTCTTCAGCTACACTGGTCACACTACGCCCCTCCTCCAGTTTTCCACATACTCTTTCACATGTGCCGTACAGGTGATTTCTTCTAGCTATATTTCACGGACATACTTGCAATTGAAATGAAAGTCTTTAATTGCTCCTCTGTCCTTCCTTTTATTGTAGGCTTGAATTGCGCTCTCCGAGATCACTCGTTTTGCTCACGTCACCTCTGACGTTTTGCCACTGATATTTGCATACACATGACCTTTCTACTGAATTAAGTGTTTATTGCACTGATCGCAAGAACTCCTTTTATACAATTTCATGGCCATCTGCTTAGAATTTACATTGTTGGCTAAGTTTTGCACACCAGTGTAATTATTTGGGAAAAAAGTATATCTCACAATTCCTTAGTAATTAATTAATTAATATAAATTTTAAAATACATACTTGCAGTTGCATACACTTATATATAATTTAAGATATTTTAAAGTGAGAGGTAGTTTTGAAAATTTTAATCTTTTATTATTACATATCGAATCTTACTGCAACGTTCAAATGTAGAAATTAGTTGTCTTTATTATGCGTTTAGTATACTTTGGGTTATTTATCATATAATAAGTCATTAAATGAATATGAGTAAGTAATAATATAAAAAGTTACGCGCATATAAAAGTTGAAAATCATAGCAGATAAATTATTAATTTATACTGTAAAATAAATTTTACAGTATAAATTATTTTGGTATTTATGAAATATAAATGGGAGTAATTGGAAGAACTTAGTTTGCAGTAATACACAGTTAGCAGATAATGTACAATTCTGCCATTTTTTTTTTTTGTAAATATCGAACAAATATTTTATTTTTTTAATAGTTTTTGTAGAAACGTTTAAACAATTGAAATCCTAATTCAAATTTACAAGTCTGTATACATTGCACTGTTCGAATCCATGTTTCTCAGGTTTCTTTCTTTACGCACTGTGATCTTCGGGAGGGCATGGATGCTGACCACATTTTCTACCTCCTAGCATTAAAGGGTTCTTCTTAAAGTGACTGTTTCTGGCGATATAGGGATTTATTGGGTTCATAGACTTTTCTCACCACTTTGTTTTAATTATTTAATTGTTGTTTTTGATTCTTCTACCTTGTGGTGGAGAGGTATTTTATGACATTGTCTATTTTTAATAAAAAAAAATATTTTGAACAGTAGCCGCAGAATATTATTAGTATTATAAGACAAATTATAGCGGGCTTTATAAGGAGTAATTTATCTTCCAAAATAAATAAATTTTTTGTGTCATTCATCATCGTTATTATTTTTAAATGTTTTCGAGATAACTTCTTTTTTATAAGCTTCAAAACTGAAAAAACTATGAACTTACATACTTTACATTTTAACCAAATTACATTATTTTTTGATAATAAAAAAATTAAAGTTTTAATTAAATATACTTAAAATGAAGCAATTTTATGATGGAATACAATGGGAAATAAAATGACTTCTTTTATGCAATTAGTTACTTAAAATTAATCAATAAATAACCACTTTATTATGAATTAAACTTTTGTAACAAAGAAAAATTATAAAACAAGAATATATCCCATATATTTTTACTTAAAGAACGTAATTTTCCACTTTGCTTTGATAACTCTATTATAAAAATATACAAAAAAAAATTACAATCTACTTAGTAATTTCTTATTTTAAGTAAATATTTATTGAAAAGATAAAAATAAAATTATTTAAAAAAATCTTACATAAATAAACTTTTAGATTTTTTTTTCTGTAAAAAAATATATTCTGATAATTATTTGAGCAAATCTTCAGGTATTTTACCATAGAAAGAAATATATATTTTCATATATTTTTTATTGTGATATACAAAATAGACTAGAACATAAAATAGTATTTTACTTAGAATTATAGCTAGCAATATGTTTTGAAGATTATTTCCATTTTCATTTTAAGGTTCTTGCTGAATAAATAAAGAAATAATAATGATTTGAGCAGGGTTTCTCACACAGTGATAGGTAATTTAAATTTCTTATCTATTAAGTAATAGAAGTATTGCAAACTAAACTTTTGTTAACTCGATATGTGAATATTTATTAATATTAATTTTTAAAACCCTTACGTATGATAATTATCAGTAAAATACATTACTTTATATGGTAATTGTTCCTCTAAACGTGTAGTTTGGTCCATCAATTAAATTTTCTCTGTATTGCAATCGTTAGTTTATTAATCATTGTGAAACAATTTTTTTTAATTATAATTTTTGCAGTAAATTTAAGCATTTAATCATTATAGTTTCATACAATATTTTATATGTTGTCTGACACTTTTGTATATATAATCTTCCCATATTTAAACGTTTATATGAAGCTAAAATCAAACATTTAAATTCACATAAAAGAAGAAACAAAGAAATGTACACTGATTTAGATATATTTCAAAAACTTAGTTTTTTTTAAATCTTATACTATATTAAAATAAATTCTTTGATTTAAAACAGAATTAATATAATTCTTTAATGTATTCATTTAAAGAATATAAGCATTTTATGGAATACATAATATATAATTTAATTCTAAAATTAATGAGAATAAATGTTAAACAAAAGTATCTAGAAAAATCTAATTCTACGTAATAGCCAAGAGTAGTTAAAAGCATGCATACAAATATTAGCTTTTGATTAATTTTTCAGAAAAAAGTTTCCTCAATCTTATAAATTTACTTTTACATACATTGAAAATTCAAATTATTTACTTTTATTTAAACTAGTTTTAACCAACATAATATAGTATACGATAATGTTTTCTATCAAGAATATTTCTTTATCCTTTTCCTATTGTTTCTTTTAACTTTAAAATGGTTTCTTTTCCACTGTCAGAGACACCTGGTTTGCTAACTCGAAATTCAATCTCTTTCTTTTTCCTTGAAAATGTGACCTTTTACTGAGGTGCTAGGTTGAAATATATATTGGATCACTTTTTAGTTTTTTTTTGTATTTCCTTTTTCAATTTCATTGCAGTTCCGGAAGTGAAAGACTTGAATAGTTAAAGAATTGCATTTGTTTAAATACTTAACATTTTCTGACCATTCTTTAAATATCAATCAAAAAAAATTGTGTAAGCATAGAATTCAGAATATAAGTGTAAAATGTATATGAAAATATCGTATTATACATACATACATACAACATGCATATATATTTATATAGATATATATATATATATATATATATATATACACAAATTTACAGAAATTAAATTTCTTAAATTTTATATTAATACTTTATAGATGTTTGCATATTAATTTTGAATTCAAATGAAATAATTCTTGGTTATCATTTCATATAATTAATATTGTAAAAAAATGCTTTGATTCTTAATTTTTCATCACAAACACGCACATGATTTTGAAATTATAAATCATAACTATTTGTAAAATATTCTTAAATACAGACGATACCATTTTTGTTTTAATTGAAACTTTACACAGAGTGTGAAAATAAGTTTACTTTTTAAATATAGGAAATACTGCAGATTATTTTTAGGCTAAATGTTTTTTTTTGGCTATTACATCTTTAAATAAAATTATTTATTTGATCAATTAAAATTTTGCATCAAATTTAGCTTTTTTATGTCACATTTTATCTTTAAAACGATTAAGATCTTTTTAGTACACAATCTAGTATCTTTCTATTTTTATTGATTTGTTCACATGCATAACTATGACTTACAAGATAAGCAAATTTAATATAGTTTAACTCCAAATTATTAAACCATATTTGTAATATAAAATGTATAACATAAAATGTAACATAAATATATAAGCAAATGTAATGCCTTACTTCACAAATATGTTTTGTAATTTGCACAATAAAATGTCTCATTAAATCTGTTCAAGGGTAAAAATTATTGGCCTTTTTCTAAAAAGTACAATTTAAGTGGCGTAGATAAGCTGAAATGTAAGTGAAAATTTAGTTTTTAAAATTGAAATATAAAATTACGTGATTTTCCTGATAATCACAAAACATTTTATTTTTCTTCATTATGATAATTGTTTGAATATTTAAATTAACCACTTAGGTTTTTAACCTAAAATTAAATTGAAAATTTAGGAATTATAAGAAATGTAGTAATTTTACAGTACTTTAAAACAAATCGTCATGAATTCCAGCTCTTAATACTTAACTATATTCTTTACTGTAAAGAATTTTTTTCCTAGATAATTTCTAAGAAATCAAACACCATCTAATGTGAATGTCAAATAATACATTAAACATGTAATTGTTATCCCTCTTTGAATTAAAATGTTGGTGTACACGGGGAATGTAACCTAAAGTACAATTACTATTATTTAAGTTGTACCACTAATCCTATCAGTCAAATGAGAACACTGTAATAAGGATTTATGTTCTCCTTAATGATGATCTTGGGAATTTCTGGAATTTTGGTGGCTACCCTTAACGACGATGTCCCTCCAAAAAGATTATGTTTATGTCTGTTGCACATCCACTGAAAGTATTAAGAGAGGATTGACCAAGCGAATAATAATTTCATTAGAATAGGAATACCCAACTAGTACAAAAAGATAACAAAAGAGTTATTTAAATAGTTAAAGAATTGTTATACACAAAGAAGTCTTAAAATTTGCTCACTTTGTGAAACTACAGTTTACCATCTTAAAAAGTTTTTCTTACAAACTGTTACTGTAACTCAAAAAAAATATATGTTTTACTCAATCTGACACGCATCTGTAAAATTATTAAAGCAAGGAAATTTAGAAAAAAAATCTTCCAATAATGTTTGATGCAATTAAAAAATAGTTTCTAAATAACTATTGGTTTCTTAATGATTGGAATCCAAACAAAAGTAAATAAAGAAAAATATGATTCTTTATTTAATGTTTCATTTTTAATGCTTAAAAGAAAGTATTTTTTAGTTAAAAATAATTAATAATTGTTAAAATTTAAACATTATATGAAAGAAGTTAAAACAACCGAGATAATTTCAAGTATATGTGTAGAAATGGAAAATAAAACATTTTTTTGAAAATTGAAGATTTCATTTTATATTTTAAGAAAATACTAATTTATTAAAAAATGAGACATTTTAACAATTCCAATTCCTGAAATACATTGAAGACTTATTATTTTTTTTAAATTAATACATTGTCGTACTAACGAAAATCTTTAATTAATTATCGCTAGAGTTAGCGATAATTAATTAAAGATTTTCGTTTATTATAATAATACGTATGTAATATATAAAGTTTTTTGCAAGTGCTAATTTACATCAATTAAATATTTGGTATAAAATTTAGATTTTCTATAACTTTTTTAATGCATTGTATCAGTTTTACAAATGTTATATAGCTGCAGAGAAATTATAGTTAAGATAAGAAAGTTAAAATATTAAATTTTCCATACCTGCAGATATAATTTAAACTATTTATTCAAAATAGGAATTATCACAACCAGAAATTTTCTTTAAAAGTTATACCTTTTAAAATAATTCATTCAAAGTACTTTTTGATTTATTTTTAAAAGATTTTTTTAACATTTTAAAACTACATTCATTAACAATTCTGAGATACTTAAGTATCAAAATTTAATATTTTTAATAACGATTTTTTTAAAACTTTTTAAAAATGAAGACGCACAATGCTTGACACTAATATTTAAATGAATATTGCTGATTTAGAAAAAAATTATGTTTAATTTCATAGACCAAAATAAGATTAGTTAAAAGATACTATGTGTACTAATATATTTCAAACTATTTCTAATAACTTTTTATCTATTTTTTTGAAGAATTGAAATTAAATATAAATTACGATAGATTCAGTGATTTTACAATATATAAAACATTTTAACAGGAATGCTCTTACAGGGATTATTCATTCTTAAATATCCTTAACTTTGCATCCAAGAACAGAATACTGTGAGTTTAAAAGGGGTGTGTTAAATTTTGATACTAAATAATTCATGAAATTGAATGAGCGATATGAATTCATGAATACATCAATAATACATAATCATATGATTCATAATCAATAATCATATGATTCCCAATATTTTATTATTTTTATACATTAATAATTCATCAATATGAACATCAAAATATTTTTAATTTTAGATTCAACATTGGTATACAAATTTAAAATAGAAAATATTAATGCTGAATTCATGAAATTATGAATATGCTAATAATGTTATGGAATTTATGTTTAAAATTGTTTTTACGTTTCTTTTATAATATCAAAATTTCGCAACGATTTCTTTTTGCTGCATACCACTTTTGATATTAATAACATAGAATATCATTTTTTTCGCATATATTCTTGTTTATAGACTATTTTTTCTTGTATAAATACATTTTCTTATCATCTGGGTATGTTAATAATTGTACATGCATTTAATTTTTTGTCTGCTGCAAAGTCTAAACTTTAGTGCTTTTGTTTTGTTTGTGATTGTTTGTGTCTGTTAACATTTTTGCATGATATTATTTATATAACTTAGTGTTAAAGAAAATGACAACACCACAAAAATACACATAGTATTTAGGGCGTTCATAAAGACGAACATAATGAAGTTCGTAAATTTAAAGAAGAATATAACACAGAGAATCATATACAGCATTTTTTCTATAAAATCATGTTTGTTGCAACTGAAAGAGTCAAATATAAATAATTTCTAAACATCTCCACAAAAGTGATATTTAATTATTTTGGAAAAATATCATTATATTATTTTAGTATGATCATTTATTATTATATACTGGAATTAAATAATTAAAATTTGTTAATTATTTAATAATAGTAATACAAGTGAATACAGATTTGTACATATTATTGTTAAAAATGATAGGAATATTATAATCTTTGAAATTTGTTAGCTAATAAAACAATCCTAGAATAATATATTTGATATTCAAGAAGAAATAGAAAATTAATAAGTTCAGGAATTATATATATATGCTTTGTTTAGAATCAAACATAATTTTACATATAAAATGTAAAAACGACTGTTCATTTTAAAAAACATTTCGAAGCATTAATAATATCTTCGGGACATATATTTAGCAAATTATTTTTCAATGATAGTGCAAAATGATTAAAAAATTCTTAAATAGAAACAAATTAGATTAAAAAACTTCTTAGTTACTTAAAACGTATTCATAGTTTTCAATCTTTATTTCTGATGATGATTTAATTCTGATGTTTATATCACTGAAACATTTATATTTAATATTTAGTCGTACAGGTTTCAATAACAATATTCTTTGGAGTAATAATAAAATGTGTAGCAAAAAATAAATAAACTGTTCTATATTGAAAGTTGACTTAAAAAAGAATAAATAATTTATGAAATATAAAAATATAAACTTATAAATTTAGAACCGTTTGCGATCTAAAGACTGCATTGGCCAGTAACGAGTCGTAGAGTTTCAGAAAAAGAAGAATCCGTTTAATTCTAACCATGCAACTTAAATATTTTTGATTTAATAACAAAATAAAAATTAAATCAAATTTCCTTAAAATCTTTTTCAAATATTTTAAGTAATTTTTCTTTAATAACTGCTTAGTACAAATTATAAGATATAATAATTTATTTCTTATAATTTGATAATATATATATATATATATATATATATATATATATATATATTTAAATAAAGTATCTTACTTCAACATTATCATTTACTTAATACTTTTAAACAAGGTTTGTAAAATCTAATACTTGATTGAATAGAAATCTAACAAATACTACTAAATGGTAGAAGGTTAAAAATATATTTTATGTGATGTCAGACACAATTCAGTTCTTTTGAACAAATATTCTTGTAATGAATATATATTTCAATAAATAAAAGTAAAGAAATATATGGTATTGTTTTAAAAATCCAATTAAATTTACTAACTGAGAAAATTATATTCATGATATCTTTAAAATATATTTTCAACAAGAAGAAAATGATGAAATTGACAATGAAAAATAAACACTTTAAGATATTCTCCAATTCGGGAAGCCTATAAATTAAGCAAAAATGAAAGATAAATGATTATTATAATGAACCTTACGAACTACATAAACTGGAATAAATAAAATGTTACTTCTTAAGGAAAGTAAATCCAATGAAGCACATAAGCTTACTGATGATAGTTTCACAACTTAAAAATGATAGCGTAAAAGTATTAAATTTTCTGCTATCTAATTGAAATATTCTAAGGCAATTGATCCCAAGTGCTGCAAGCTGATTGGGAGAACGTTTCCTAAAAAGTGTTCTATATACAAATATTGCAAGAAAAGAAAAACTTGGAAAATTTCTAAGCAATTACTCCTACTGATAAATATGCAGAATATATAAACAGAATACCTCTCTCTCTTACTTTTAATTTTGAAAAATGCATTTCATTTCGAAAAGAAGTAGTTCTTTAAGTTTCAGTAAAACAAAAAAATAAGTGATAACGATAGCCTTTAAAATAATTTAAAGGTAACCTTAGTTCAGAATGAAAAAAAAAACAATAAAATTAGCGTGAACAGAAATAAAGTTATAATCAACGTAAAAATATCACGAAATGCATGTGATTCGTATCATACCTGTTTACTACTGCCATTGAATTTCATGCATTTTCAGCTTCCTCAAATAGGAGATGTATCTTTAGGTTTTGAGAGATGATAGTAATAATAACCATTTTGGGAAGTAAATTATTGTCCTTCATGGCAAAACATTATAAATAGTGAAAATCTTAAATGCTATTAATGTATTTATATTATTTACATTAGTTAAATAACTATTAAACTGATATTGACGAGGAAAGCTTTTGAAATATCTTACAATGTTTTGTCAGTTTATATATCCTTTCTATAACAATTACGTGTAAAAAGTTCAAGTAAGAAAAATGTTTACTTCTTTCTTAAAGTCTTTACTAGAGAACATTGTTAATCTTACAAATTTAAAATGTTATTTATGTAAGATTAATAATATGTTTTTTCAAATACAAAATGTAAGCAGATATTTACTAAACATTAAACATGGTATTAGAGGATGCTTTTCACTTATAAATGTTTGAGCAATTTAATTCTTTCAAAAATTTTTTTTTTCTGAAACCTTTAATTTAATAAAGAATCATATCACCTGAATTGAATTTCATTACTAAATATTATTTCTAATCTGAATAATATAACTGGGTATGGCGATTAAAAGCTTTATATAACGAAAATCGTTTGTGAGATTTTTAATTATGCTATAACAGAAAAAGTTAACAGTTGCATACCAGTAAGAAAAAAGATAACAGGTACAAGAAAGAATTTTTATAAAAGAAGGGCACTAGAACTATGAAATAGAAAGTGTTTCCTTAAAAGTGAATTTAAAGGATGTTTCCAGTTACTTGATTACATTGCTACATTAACAAAACGTTGAAAACAATTGTAAAACTGCTAACGACTGTAAATTATTCTTTCATATATTTTTCTAAGTGGAAAATTGTTTCAATCATTTATGCAATTAAATATATGCTCATTAAAAGACATGAAAATAATTATTTAATAAATTTTTTGATTTTCAATTAAATGTTCCTCAAATAATAAAAGTTTTTGTGCTGCTAAAATATAACTTATTTTCGGTACAATCTATCAGTTTTCATAAAAAAAAGAATATTTTGTCTAATGAATCAAACAAATATTTTTTATTGCTCATTGGTATAAAGTCCATACTCATATTTATTTATTTTTTGTTTTGATCTTGCATTTGACGGATAGTTACTGTTTGAAATTCTCTTCCACCACCAACTGTCAAGGTTTTCATTATTTTCAAATTTGTAGTTTTTGTAGTTTTCAAACGTCTTTCCTCTTGAAATGAAGTGACCCTCCAGTCTGATAAGGCTTCTTTATTGTATAAATGTAAGGCTTGGTATATTTTTCCTCGGGGAAGAACATATTTTGTTGCTGGGGAACGGAAGGGATCTCTAGTAATATTAACTTAAATGTCAGACACATTGTTAGATCTGTCAATAAAGACTAAACGTGATGCTGGAGTATTAAGTTAAAGTTTTATTGATTTACACCATAGTTGCTGCTTGTTGTTTAATTCTAACTGAAATAAAAGATATTTTCTGTGACTTCTGGCGTTATTAGATACTTTTCAAAATGTAATATACAAGTAACTGTCATAATATGATTTATTATAAAATTTTAAATAACATGTACATAATATGTGGCATTACAGTTTAAGTTTTTGAAGACAAATTTATTCATATGCATGCATACATACATTCTTACATACGTATATATATCTACAAGTATTAAAATATTTATGTATGCATATATGCTCATATGTGTAGTGTATTACAACGCATATGAATTAAAAGTGTATTAAAAATTAATTTTTAAATAAATAAATATATTTTCAGAAATTGTCATAACATTTAGGATTTAGTAAAATTTTGAAAAAGAAAATATATTCAATGCGAGGTAATAATTTTTAAGTCATTGAATTTGTGTAAGATAGTTCTATGTTATGATAACATTCAGAAAATTTTAATTCTGGCACTTGATATTGCGAAAGTTTAATCTTTTGTTTTTAAGTAAAAAAAATTGAATTTTAAAATCAGAGTATATTTTAATCAATGTGAAGTTTTTTTAATACAAAAATAAAGTTTATATTATAAGGAACATGTAAATAAAATAAAGAAACATTAAAATAAATGAAGAATACATACAGCTTTGAATAATAATGCAATCTTATAATACTTAAACTACTTAAGCATTACTTGAATTTAAGCATTACTCGAATACAATATAAAAATTGAAAACATTTGATTTCACCAAAGCAGAGAATAATTCATAAGTTGGTTTACTCGAAGTTTTTTCTAATTAAATTTCTTTGTTTTTTCTACTAAAATAAATATAATTTCTTTACGTTTAAAATAGCGAACAATAAAAGTTAAATTTTAAAAATTCTGATATAATTGTTTTGGTAAATCCATGAGAAATATGATTTTGTTTACTTTTGTTTGAATACAATAATAAAATACCTTTCTCCTTTGGAAATTGACAGTTATTACAAGGGAGGTTTCAAATTAAATACCATTTTAAGGATTTACTGTGTTCGAAAATCACACAAATAATTTTAAATATAGTATTTAAGTGAAATATCCTCTTGAGCAAAACTGAATAATAACTCATTATAATGAGTTATTATTAAATTAAATGTTTTTATCATTGAATTATTATGTCTTGTTCATAACTTACTCACTTTCACGAGATTGTTTTACATGAAATCAAATGTTACTTAAATAGAAATCTGTAAAACTGTCATTGCGGTTGTCTACTAAAAAAAATGGAACTCACATGTTCCCAAGATATAAATTTTTCCCAAACTCAGTGACAATGTGGTTTTTCAATACAATAAGTCCTTACTCTACACATCAGTGTTTATTATTAAATCTCCACCTGACCAATCACTATTGAACCAAAAATAATTTGCAGGCAGTTCTTAGACTAGACTGCAAAGCTCATCATGTTATGTAAGACAATACAGACACAAACAAAAGGTAAGTGTCTTTTAAAATTTATTCTAAATCATAATTTAGAAATTCAAAATAAGGACAATGACGCAACTTATATAACTTATAATCGCTCTGAAGTAATTGACATTACTATAGCAGCATCACTTATAAGTAAATCCATCAAGCTCTCTGTATATATATATATATATATATATATATATATATATATAT
>JAPDSC010045469.1:31066-44683 GCA_026290005.1 Latrodectus geometricus
TATATATATATATATATATATATATATATATATATATATGTATGCATTCAAGTATCTTTGTATTTATTATTAAATTATATATTTCTTTCTTACTTGTAATTTAATAAACTATATGAAAAATAAAAAAGCCATCAATGGCATTAATGTTAAAAATAACAAATGAATATATGAAAAAGTATACATCATTAACAACTAGATAATATTGTAATAGTTTAATTTTCTAAGGAACAACAATTTCGTATTTTTAAAATATAATTTATATGATTCTGACAAAATGGTTTCTATGAATAAATAAAAAAATATTATTAGTTACAGCAGTAAGTGAGATAGAACTTATTAGAAGCATGGAAATGCGGATTTTATTCTGTTTTGCTAGGATAAAAATTACTTTTGATTATTCCCAAACGCCACATTAAAGTAAAGAAAGCAATTACGTATCCCTTCAATGTAAAAGATTACTGCTGAAGATCACAAGTCACCACCGAATCTTAATTATATGAAGCTGAAAGAAATTATGGTAAAACTGTAATCCTCATTTTTATACTATTCTCTTTGTATTTTGTACTTTTATTTTCTTCAACTACATACACACACTATCATTTGTTAAATTAATTCTTAAGAGAGAAGAAAATTATATTATTTTACAGACTGACGTAGCATATTTTTAGTAGAAACATTTGGAAAAATTGGAAAATTAATTTTATTTTGATTCTTTTTAATTATAAATGTAACTTTTTGTACAACAAAATGAATGGAAGTACAAAATTACAGTTTTACCGTTTGCTACAATAGAATTTCAGTTTTTTCAGTACAAATTTACAGTGTTTTCGAAACACTTAAATCATTAGAATGTTTTTTAAATTTATCTTATTTAATTAAAATAGGTTGCATTTGAACTTTTTAAAAACACATTGTATTGAACGTCAATATCATTTTCTGTTTAGTGTGAATAAATAATGCATGCAAGGAAATTACGAAAAATAGGATTTCGCTTAAGTTTTCTAACTATGTTTAGTAAGAAACTTAAAATCCATTTGAAAATATTTAATATTTTTCTTAGTTAAAATTTAATTTTTTTCTTAGTTAAAATTTAATATTTTTCTTAGTTTATATTATATCAGGTTTAACTATTCGATTATATTTATATTTGAAGTTGTACTAAATTTTTCGTAAGACAATGAGTAATTTGCACTTCAAACAATTTCTGTCACGAAATAATTTAGATAATTTTCTTTGAAATATGCGGAAAATATCTATTTTATGTATAAAATCTGCTATTTCTTTGCATTTTAATATTTTTTTTATCGTTTAAAAATGTATTTTATTTATTGTGCCTTTTTTAGTTGTTAAAGATTAAAAAAGTGTGTGTTTAAATAATTTAAATAAAAATGATTTAAATAAAAATCATCAAATAATCATAAAATACTATACTATATAAGTCTATTTTGAAAACTTCATGATAAAATCACATTTTAGATATAAATATTATAATTTTTCTGCTTATAATGTTATATTAAAAAAATCACAACATTTTGAGTGACTATTTTCATTTATATTTAAACTAACAAGGGATGTCTATATTTGATTCAAAATAAAATTTTGAGATACTATCTATTAAGTTTGTTTCCCAAATTATGTTCTCGAATTGAAAATAATCCTGCATGATATTTTTTTTAAGTAAATTATAATGAATTTTGTAACAATTATTTTAGATGCAAATTTTTATTTAAAATCATGTCATTAATTTTTAAGAATTTTTAAATAACATTTTTAATAAAATTGAAACATAGTTTGATAACAATATCTTTAATAAAATACATTTATAATTTTAGGCATTAATAAATTTCAAATTGCAGAAAAGTTAATAAATATTGGAAAAAATTGATAAATGTATTATTTAGCTTTAAACTTTTGATATAACCAAAATATCTTATGTTTTTTTGTTTACATCATAGTTTTATTATATCAAAATACAAAAAAAAATATATATTTCGCAATTTACTTACATAAAGATAGTAAGATTTTATATAGTTGAACACTAAATGAATATTCTCTTAATTAAAAGAAACTCTTTTTCTCTCAAACACTTATCAGCTTTAATATCGATAAGCTTTTATGTAATGATTCCCACTTTGAGCTTTAATATCTATAGTGGTTAACATTATATGCTTTAGATTCCATCTAACAAACCCTAGTGTGCAAAAATTATAAGATAGGCTAATCAAGTTTCAAACATGAAATTTCTCTCATTAATACGTACACATCCACGATGACTCGCGCACATATGATATAAAATATATAATATATTATTTACAATAAATTTTCAAGGCACAATTTTATAGTAGAAATTATGAATTTTTAGAAGATCTTGTGTAAAATTGGTGGTTCGGAATGCAGATAATTGTTAAATATAATGCTCAAATTTAATTTACATTTTTTTTCATTCCCATAGTAATGACATATTCATAAATGAATACTAGTATAACTACTGAGGTAGTGCAAATTTTACATAAGCAATAAACAAATGAATTAGTTACTTTGAACAGAGAGTTTCTGCTAAATTTCTGATGCATTAATATTCTTCAATTTAGACATTACGTTATTATAATTATTTTATGAGTAACGTGAAAGGCATGTTATTTCTTGAGGGATAGTTTCTTAAGATTTTCTTCAATTTCTTTACATATCTTTTTACCATTTATGCTCCATACTTTTAATCCTTGCATAATGCTAACTTTATTGTAACAATAAATTAAAGGGTCTATAGAAGATTTTATTTCAATTTCTTCTGTTAAAAATCATTGCATGTTTGATTAAATCTTATGTTCCATATAGGATATGGCTGGAAAAAATATGTCTTGTGAGGTTAAATGAGTACTTAGCATATCAAGCATATTTCTGAAAAAAAAAAAAACATGGGCACAGTTAAACATTAAGACAATATTCATAGAATTGAATGTGTTGTATGCTGTGCTAAAAATATCAGTTTACAAAGATATATTAATCTGGTTAAACTTTATTTCAAGACACATATATTTAAAAAAAATTACTGTTCAAATAACTTTTCACGTAATTGCCTTAAACTATGGATAAGGTCTAAAAAACCCAAGCATTTGTTTTTTAAAAATACTTTGGAAAATTGAATTTGATCGTATGAATGTTTGAATGACGAAAAAATTCAAATCAGCATTTTATTGTTACTTACACACTAAAAGAACAATTCTCAATATCATATTAGTTTCAATAATGTATTAGGTTGCTATCAAATTCATTTCCTTCTACCCACCTAAATCAATTTTGCTAGTAAAAACTAACCATTTTAGGAGTATAAAATCATGCTATGACCAGAAAATGGTAAAAAAAAAAATTTGACTAAAATTGATAGTATACAAAAAAAGTTTCACTAAAAAAGTTTCACTATTAACAATTAATTCCAATAATAATCAAAATATTTATTCGCTACACGTGTTTCATTTTCATATAGACTGAAATAACTCTCCGTACAACCCAATATTTAAAAATATAAGGTATTTTTTAATGAAATCTTAATAAAAAGCATCAGATTTATGTGATATATATTTTCAGATATTATCAGTACATTATTATTTTCAACCTCAAAGATTTAAACTACAATAATTCTTTGACTATAAAATATAAATATTGGTTCAAAAATATGATGATTTTGTAATTTTTCAATTTGGGTAAAATATAGTTTGTAACAATGTTTGGAAACGACCAAAATTGATATGTAATTTACTTATGAAAAATATAAATTTTCCTTTTTGTGTTCTGTTTTAAAAATAATATTTTAGGATTCTTATTTCTCAAATATTATTATATTTGTTATAATTATCGTAATTAAGAATATGAAAACAAATTAAAATGATAGCTATAGTATTGAAACATCAGTAAATTAAACAAATTTTAAATTTATTTTATTTAGATTAATTAGATCACAAATTTATATAAATATTTTATTCCAATGAAACATATAAATAAAACCTAAATACTTGAAATGATAAATACAGATCAATGCAAATATTCTACTTCAAGCAACCTTTATTTCAATTTGGATATTTTTATAATTTATTTAAATACTTTTGTTCGATAAATATTGACTTTATATTCTTCAAAGGTATTTGGAATATTAAATGTGATTATAAACTATGAAAGGCGTAGTACTGTTATTCATTGAGATAGTTATATATGCTCTTGTCTTCATCCGCATAGTGCAGATTAATCACGGAATATAGAATTGGAATAAGGATCTATCGAGGATGCTCTATTCATCATGAATTGGGAGGTGCTATTGAGTTGTGCAATGTATATCAACAAACTAACTATTATGAAACATTTATGGTATCACATATTTCACGTTTGATTATGAAATATCGATTGTGACTTAGAAATACTTACATCACTTACAATTGTTTTCCTCGTATTAATTAAGTTTCTAATTCTGAAAAAGTTGTGAAATTAATGTATTTTTAAATGAATGAATAAAAATATACTAGGTTAATCCAAGTAAATAATTATCAAAAGGAACTAGATTTAAATTCACATATTTAGGATATACTTTTATTATTTTGTACGAATGTTTTCATTAAAATTTAAAATTTATAGCTTATTTTTAAAGAAATATTTAAAATTAATGGCAAATTATAAAAATAAATTGTATTATTATTATTATAATTTATTAAATATTAGACATTTAATATTTTCATGATTTATAAAAGAAGGAAGGAATCTTAATTTTTATTCAAACATATTTCTTAAGAATATGAAGCTAGACTATAATTTTCTAAATGATTTACATGATTTTTATCTAAAGTATAAATTATATTTTTCAAATTTATGTTAAATTTATCATTTTAAGCTAAATGATTAGAAGACTAAAATAAAATTTTCGATTTATTGAAAATAAATTAATGCAATTGAAAGAAGACAATACGACATTAGTTAGAAGAAATTCCTCCCGAGCTATTTAAAACTATATATTAATTTATGAAATTAAAAAAGAACGTTGATATACTTTGTGAAAGATGTTTAAATATTTGGTTATTGAACTTTATTAACAAAATAGTAATATATATATATATATATATATATATATATATATATATATATCTTATATGTACCTTATATCATCGATAATATTTTACTAATAACATACTGTAAGAAAACTGTTCAGGTAATAATTAACAATTGTTTTTTTTTTTTCAATGTACTTAATAAATGGAGATTTTTGTTTGTAAACATTCAGTCAATTTGAATAAAAAATAAAAATTGCTTTTGTATTTAATTGAAGTTATTAATAAAACGTTAAAGAAAAAATTATAAATTTTCGATGAAAACAAACGTTAACGAAATTTGAAATCTATATTAATTATATGAAACTGAGTAAGGTTGACTTTACTCAATTTCTTAAGATATGAGGAAGAAAAGTAACACGGCGACATGAAGAAGAACATGAAGAAGACGACATAAAGAAGAAAAGTAAAATAATTTAATTATGAAATAACTCTATTCATCAAAATATTATGATTGAAATTTTTCTGTCAATAATTTAGCAATCCTATTTTGCCTTTTTCTATTTATGTGAAACTTTCTCGACTTTAAATTTAGGTATTTGTTTGAATTTCCGATAATGACTTGAAAAAAATATTTGAATGTAAACTGTACATATTAAAGCAAACAGCTAATTATTAAAAGAGTTTTAGTAATAAGTTGATAAACCTCTCTAATTTTTTTTTAAAATATTATATCAAATATATATATATATATATATATATATATATATATATATTAATATTATATTAAAATATAAATATTGAAATTTTCTTTTTAATTGTTACAGAGGAAATTCATATATAATGCTGGACCTCCGAAATGCAACATCAAAACACTGACCAGTGATATTAAACTAGAATTTTAGTATCGAGTAAAACGTTATAATTTAAAATTTTGAGTTCAATTCCTTTTGTGATGTGTAAATAATAACAAAATTATTAGTTATTGTGTCCCCACCGTTTTTAGACAGACCACTATCACACATTTGTGCCAAAAGTCAAAAATGATTTATACTCATCATTGTAGTTAAGCAGTCCATGTAACTTCAGATATTGCCAAAGTTAATCTGGTGTATAGGTGGTATATCTCTGGTGAATTTTTGTACAAGCATTGACCATGCTTTTTGCGTTGGCAATAGATAAAGAAAATAAGGAAGAAAAAAAAACAATTCAAATTAATCTGGACAAATAATCTCTTGAACATTGGGTTCTACTAATACCATGGGGCTTAAGGCCTCAAAGTCGTAAGCGTATTTGTTCCGTTTGTCGTCAATGCGCAATAAAAGAATCCGAGAAGTAAATCCAATACTAGCTCAAACTATAATACTGAGTACCAGTATGACAATACACAATATTTCAGGAGTCTTTCATCAGGTGTCTCCAGATTCAGCATTTGTGTTGCAATTGAGAGCGATATTCATCATCAAGACATGATTGTTCATTCTATTTCTCTTTTTGGTTGTACATTACAACACTTGTAGTGCAAAAAGAAAAAAGTAAGTAAGAAAAAAAAAGTCGAGTAAGAAAAAAAAAAAGATTGTGTTTCGGACATTTTATTCAGCTGGAAATGACGTCGAATAGTATAAGATTGCACCAAATGATATATATCAGACTTAATCAATTATTCCTGATTCTTAATCTATGATTCAAGATGTCACGGACTGATCTAACATTGCAGATGTTTATTATCATATTTAATGGTGCATTTAGATACATACGATAGATTCAGTTGGTCCTTCATGCTAATAATGATACCAGATTCGCCTCACGATGCTGGGTTTCACCTTCAATGATCTCTAATTGCTTTGAAGCAAAAATCGCAATCCCTATAAGTTACGATTCTGGTTTGAAGAATAAAATTTACAAAAACACCATTGTCTTACTTCAAATTGTCAATCAAATCTGTCTTCGTATAGCGTATAAATGTAATTTTAAATAGCGTTATAAAATGAATCAAATGTAAACATCATATTTTCTGTAATTCTCATGCCTCATCGACGTTAGAGCATAATTAAAATGTCATATTCTTCAGAAGATTTGTTCTCTGTTTTAAATTTTGGGTTGCTAGCAAGTATAACCTGTATTTTTAATTCTGTCCTACATTTACGTATAAATGGATATTATATATTATATGATAAGTATAAGAAGAAAAACACTTTTATGATGCATAAAAATTGAAAGTATAATATTTTGACCTCAGTAAAAAAAAAAAAAAAAAACTTATTGACATTTAAGTATGCAAAGGAATTAAATAAATAAAAAAATAAACAATTTGCCCTTGTATAGTGATTACATGTTTCATTTCTAAGCATCAATATACCCACATAAAAATGTTGATTTGTTGAAAATATACTTAAAATGAGGTAGGGTATCTAGTATTTTATGATATAAGAACAATGTTTTGATGTATGGTATCATAGGTAAAATAAAATACTGCCATTTAAAGAAAATTAATGTCATACTCGATTAAATTTGAATTCTTTAATTAGTTTTATATTTAATGACAACTTTCAATTAAGATAATCAATGGAAACACAAAACATTATTTTTTTATATATCTCTGATTTCATTTTTATATGGTAACAGTCTAGTGAACAAATTCATTGATTAGATTTTACTTTTAATTAAATTTTTTACACTTTTCACACTTTATTTTTTCAAGAGTCCAAGTAATAGATAAAAATTATTTATGGTTTCTTAAAACTTGTTTAGAACTGATTTTAACTTTATTATTTACATTTTAATGCTTAATTTCGACTGAAATTATCTGTTATATTATGCTATTAAATTAAGTGCTGCGTTAAAGATGATTGTTAAAACCAATCTTGGTTAAAATGTAGCAACTTTTTAGTGGTAAAACTTTCCTTTTGGCATTCAAATATAATGTGAATTCTCTTGAAGCTTACTATGATGCAGAGTGAATGATTATATATAAATATTAGAGCACAGAATTTCTTCATGGGGTTTGATTGAAATTTAATGTTCCATTTAGTAATATGTATATTAACGTCTATTCTGAAAGAAGTAATGAATTCTGAGTCCACTATATAGTACATGGCTGAAATTAAAATTTCTTTATTACTCTGGCTATATTAATTATTTATTAAATTAGTTTTCTTTCATTATTCAACAAAAAACATATCCTTGGTTAAATAAATCTGAGAATTTAAATGTGAAGTGAAGAAATATTCCATACAAAATGAAATTTATTCTATTATCCTTAAAGCAGTAAGTAAACAAATGTTCAAAAATAACTAAATGAGAAAATTATTGTTTAAGTCCACTTTAAAAAAAAAATTAAAAGAAATTTTCCGTATGTAATATAAGAACATAGAGTGGCAGAAAACAAATTTTAATAAATCAGATATTTGTGTTACTGATCACTATTTTAAATTTGAACTAAATCATTAATTTGCTAGAAGGTCAGATAAATAATTATTTAGAAGGAAAAATTTTATTTAAATATTCAACAAAGTGCTGGAAGCAAATTTTCTGAAACTATTTCTTTTAATCAGAACTAAAACCCTTATAACATAGATGATCAAAAGTTAAAAAATATTTAGAATGTTATTATTTTTTAAGAAATGCATTTAGTTACCAAATGGAAAATATTCACCTTTTTCATACATACTTAAATTAACATAGTTAAATATTTAGTAAAAGATAAGGATATATTTCTTGAGGCTAGCGTTTTGGGTAAACTTATCTTTTAAACAATTTGTTTTGCAACGAATTTAATAAGTTGTGATGAAATGTTTTGAAACCACTTAATAAATTATTGTCATTTTGCAGAAATGAATTAAAAATTTAATTATTTATTTAATTTTTTGGTTATGTTATTATTTTGAGTACTATAATTATTAATCATTGTATGGCTTTTTTGAAGCATAACATATTTATAAAAATGAATTTTTATATTTACTTTAAATATTTAAGCAAGAATTCAGAAAATTTTTTTTCGCGTCGTAATGTGAATTATTTCATAAGAAATAAACAATTTAAATGGAATTTACTAACTATATTATATATTTTATACATTATTACAAAGCTATGCTATAATATCAGATGCAAAATTAATAGGACTCTGAAATTTTTAACGTTTTTGAATATTTAAAATTACAAAACATGCAAGTGTGTGTGTGTGTGTTGAGTGTTATTGTATCAATTACTTTAATGCTGTCAATCACTGATTTGTTTAAAATGTAACAGTTTATTTAGAATTATTTTACTAATAACACATTTTAGTCTCTCTTGTAGTATTTGATGCAAATTATGTTAACTATTTTATAGATTAAATCAATTGTTATTTTAACAAAATATGATAAAGCAGTTTATTTATACATTAATATTTATTCACAATTGTAACCTCAACATGTTTTCATATCCAGATTTTTAATGAAAATTATTGATTTTGTTTCTTTTTAAACACAATCGATGAAGCTTGTATTGATAAACACCATTGTCAAAAAATTTTTGGAAATCATTTTACTGTCTTGTACGCTTGGAAAATATTATAGAAAAATGTCTTACAAATTGCTTACATGGAAAGCTTGTTTATATCCTTATTGCTTGTGGTGTAATATTTAACAATTACTAAAGAAGCAAAAAATAATATTTGCTCTAAGGATACTTTTTTGGCATTTTCTTTCTATTTACAAGTAATTTTCTCCCCTACAGTATATACTTAATATAACTTTAATCTAAAATATCTCCATCTGAAAGGAACTAAAAATTTCCTTTTAATATAAGATAAACAAAAAATTATTTTGTTCGTTTTGCCATTAAGTGGAGTGAGAATAAGTATGAAAATTAGAGAATGACGCGATTAGATATCGGTCAGTCGAGAGTAAGAAAATCAGGTCCAATGCGCGCATTCATTAACACTAGCTCATTTAGTAGGAAAGAAAAATTGAAGGCGAACCACACCGACACTGAACAGTAAACAACACCGAGTGCGCTCATTATGTGTTGTTTACTTTACGACTTCAAAGAGGACTTATCAGCTACTGTATCAAGTCACCGAATTTGCCAAGCGTTTGGAGATACTGTTGTGAATGATATTCCAGAATACAATCTCGCACAGCACAAGAACACCAATGCACAAACTCAAGATTATGCTTAGTGCCTGATAGATTAGTCATCAAGTGGCTCACTATGTGCTGCTAACAACAACTTTGAGCTAACTAGCTAAACTGCCAATGCAGAACTGTACTCGCGTCAATTGTAATGTGTGCAATATCCATTGAAACAAATAGAGACAGAATTGGTAAATTACAAGATTGTACCATTCTTAGCTGATAACTCAAGGTGGCAAGTCGATCGAATGACCAGGAATACCATTTAAGGAAATGGTTGGGAGACTTTGTGCAATCCTCCCAACTGACCACAGCTTGCACCACTAGATTACTAACTCAGCCATTCCCTGGTTTATCATTTTCGTAGAAAATCATACTTCAAATGAAGCAGACTTGAGCTAATCACTCACAGACTTCTGTGCATAAAAACCGAGCTTGTGTTACCGCAAGGGGATTGCGCAATGCAGACAGGTTGGTAAAAATTGATGTATGCCTAAGGTGATTACTTCGAGGATCATTAATAGGCTACACTGCCATGTTTTTTGGTCATTAAAATGGCAAGAACTTAGTTTTTAATCTTGTATTATCATATGGAAATTATAAAAAGGCCTAAATTGTGTTATTCTGATATCAAGCAATAAATATTTAAAAAATAAACAATGTTAAAAAACAAAACATATATTTGTTATAAATTTATCAAAACAATGGGAAAATTTAATTAATATTTATATTTTTGTGAGCTAAAACAATAAAAAAATAGATTAAAATAATCGAGAAAAGTAGCGTAAGAAATCTTAAAGTTTAGATGGACAAAATAGGTTTGCAAATCAATTTCTGAGGCAATCATTATGTCTACAAGAAATAATCACCTTATGATACATTTTACATTCTTATTTACACTATTGTTATAATTATTAATTTCAATAAATTAAGCAGCAGATTTATTAATGTGTTTTTTACTAATTAGAATGTAAAATGTAATTCGTATGCAAATATTCGAAGCCGAACAAACTAGTTATCAAAAGTTAAGGGAAAATCACAAAAATAGGTATAACCCTTTCAACAATAAAGCAAGTTGAAATAAATGTTAATATGTTCGTAAGTAAAAAGAGCTGCCCAATATGATAATAGTGGCATTGCTGCCAGAATACGAGATTAGCTAGGAGGATAAAAATAAATGTCTAAATGCAAAGCTGCAACTTTCACTGAGTGTCCGAGATTAGAAATCTGGTATTGAGAAATATGATCGACAAGCATCATTTGACAGAAAAATTTAGTGGCAAGCTATTTGAAAACTAAAAGCTGAACAAAGTCTGATAGAAGTGGCTAAAAAACTGAATGTGAGTCCGTCTTTGATTCAATCGACTTTGTCGACAATTACTAACCACGGATTTGGAATACATGATGTCGGGCCAAGGACGGCAATGAGCAAACACGTCTGTGATTCATAGTCTTTGGCAACAATTTCTTACGATGGGTTTGGAATACAAGAGATACAGCCAAAGACAGCCACTAGCTAACATGAATGACAATATATTTTTTATTATGTGTATATTTTATTATTAAGGTATAGAACCACAACTCCGGCTGAGCTCAGATAATTCCTCACTTCAAGCTCTGATAGGTTGGTATCCAGATCAATAGTGCGTCACCGGCTTCACGATCGAGGCATTTATGGTAGGCGACCAGTCATTTGCGTTCCTCTCATATCAAGCTATTGACGGGCACGTTTACATCGGGCAAGTCAACAAGTCCACTGGACACGTGATCAATGGAAGGCTTTTCGCTTTACAGATGTGTCCAGATTTAGCCTTGAAAGCAATAGTAGACGCCTTTTCATTTGGAGAGAATGTTGGACTAATTTTTAACCATAAAACATCCGTGAAAGACATGCATACGGGTCAGGCTTTGAGTGGACGAGCGGACCTCCATGTTTTAAAGGTGGAAACTTTAATGCTCACCTATAGAGATTATATATTGGATGCGTATGTGCGCGCCTTTATACCAGTATAGCATGTAATGCGTTCGTGCTACAGGGTTATAAGAGGAGACTCCACTGTGCTCACATCATGGATGTTTATCTTGAGCAGAAAACAAATGAACGCATCTGTTTCTAGCTTGATCACGAGACTTTAACCCAATCGAGCATGATTGGGACCCTCGAGGGTGATGTGCAGATGCTCTCAATCACACTCCTCGCACCCTAGCCACACTTTCGACTGTTTTGGAAAAACAATGACTCGCGCATTCTGTAATGTTAGTCAACCAAATAATTGATAGCATCACACATTCCCGTTTGTTTATTGTATACATATGCTAATTTTTCTAACACCATAGTTATTTGAGGATTTTTTTATGCTATTTGGTACCTTCCCATACATTGTATAATAAGTAAAAGTTTCACTAAATTACAAGTATAACGTTTTGTGTTTTTTATGATTTTTCTTCAACTTATGATATCCATTATAATTCTGGCCAAAATGGTAAATGTTCTATTCATTATGATAATTTTTCAAAATAATTAATTTTTTAATGATTATTTATTTTTTTGGAATACGTAAATGTTACCCGCAAATGTAAATTTATTCGAATCTACATGAATAATTTTGAATCAAAGAAAGTTTTGATACAATAATTAATTCCCGTAACTTTGAAAGACTTTATTTTACTCAGAAAATAAATGAAAAAAGCTTGCTTATATTTGACAGTTTACTTTTTAAAAAGAATTCCTTAACAATTCTAAAATAATACAAGAAGTTTCCAATCTGCCAAAATTAAAAGCAAATTTTTTTTTAAAATTCTTTTCAATGTATCTAATAATTACAGCAAAAATAAATAGTTTATAAAAAGAGAAATAAGACTGAATTCCTTAAAAATAAATCAATATGTTTTAATTTTTTTAGTGAGTCTTAACGCAAAAGAAGAATATTTAATATATATATTCTTAGGTGGTATGAATAAAATAAATAGAATAATTTGAATATTTACATGAATAATTATTCGTATTCAATTAGAATGAAAATTACATAGTTACATGTTACGAAATGCATTGTTTAATTTCTTTAGCACAAGTGCAGGCGTATAGATGGCATATATACTTGGACAATTATTATGGCATTATTCTTTACCATTGTAAAGTTAAGTTTGATTTTATGTTTTCAAAAATAATTTTTTTTAAAAACATGATATTAATGACCATGAAATAATGGTTCAGCGGTGAAGAACTGATAAATAATTAACACAGAAATGTTTTTAGTTAAAAAAAGGTTTTATAGTTTTAAAGTGTCAACAATTATCTAATGTGTAGCTAAATATACAGAAACATCGTGCAATAATTATTGGGAAATATTGTTTAATTATAAATGAATGGTTTTACAAGAATTGGAATATAATTTTAATTAAAATTACTATATTAAAAATAAAATCCTAATTGAAAGGAAACAGTTATTTAAATAAATAATATTAATTTGTTT
>JAPDSC010045469.1:54683-82116 GCA_026290005.1 Latrodectus geometricus
TATCAGATGCTAATTATTTAGTATCTAAGTAATGCAATTCTATCAGTAAATACATAAATCTTTAATTTAAACTGCACATTTTTCAAAATTATAGTAGTTATACTGCTATTAATATTATAATGATTTTTAAACGTAAAATGTTAAATATTTTAAATTAATATTAAATTTATTTTATTAATATAATATTAAAATCACTATATATATTTAAAATACCTATTTTTTGTCTATGCATGCAAGGAATAAATTTTATAAAATTTTCTATCCAAAGTAAATTTTTAAGCATGTCTTTGTAAATAAATCTAGTGGATAACTAAAACAAAATGTATTTTAATATTTTTTTTAATTTTATAATACGTTCATTAGTTTAAGATACGTAAGCTGAAATTTTACAATATTTTGAGGAATTTTGAAGTATCATTGACATTATAGAAGAAAAATTAGCTTTATTCTATTTTATATATTCTAATAAAAGAATAAAATTAAATAATCATTTTCTCAAATACAGAATAATATCACATAAATGTTTTTGTAATCATATTTCAGAAAAAAATACATTTGAAATGGAACCTTTAACATTGAAGTACAATATGTCAATATATTTAGTTTAAATTAATCCATACTTACAGATTTTGCATTTTATTTGAAGAGAGTTTATATTAAATTGACCTTATTTTATTTGCAAGAATAATAAATTATTAAAAAACATTAATGTGTGGTAAACCTTATTTTGAATTTTTTAAACTCACCATTACTTTATTTTATTAAATTGAGAAAATAATGATATTGGATTAAAAAATTTCCTTCTAAGAACTTATAATTTTAGGAATTTTGGAAGACAAAAGTTAAAAAAAAATATTGATAAATATAGCTATATATAATTGAAACAATTAAGTTTTAAATTCATAGTCTTCTTACAAAAACTGTACTTTAGAGCTTTTATAACAGTAAATAATATCTTTGGCATTGAAAGTATCGAAACTTTTAATTATTTTTCAATTCAAGAATAATTAGAAATAGTACAGGACTTTTATAATGAAGCCATTGATATTATTAGCACAAAATTTAATTCGTATTCTCCATTTCTAATAATTATCTTTTATATATATTGTTATATATACTCATAAATTATACATATATGTTTGTCGATTAATGTATCTATACTATGTTTTTCAAAAACGTTTTGATTTGTTAAAAATGTGTATTTAAATTATTTTAGTATATTCTAGTTTAGTAAATAGATGTGATTTTGTTATAGTATAATTAGAAAAATCTACACTCCGCCATTTGAGGTAAAACTATTAGAATCCTCATAACATGAAAGTAACAGTACTATCGTTATATTCACAGTTATACTTTGTTCTATTATTATTTTACTTTTTAAAGACAAACACATTCCAATCAATCATAAAAAGTTATACTATTAAACATTTATACAGATAGGAAATTATTTTTAATTTGCTCATCAGTAGAATAGAAACTTCCTATCCTTTCTATACTGAAATATTGATAAATTTATTTAATTGACTTTTATGCATAGAACACAATGCTGCATTATTATAATTTTTAAATAATATGGTGAATGATATGTTTAACTGAAAATATTTTCTTTAAATTAAATGTTAGAGTATTGAAAAATACTAGACCCGGTATGAAGTAGTTTAAACTACAAGAATAATGACAAATCACAATTAAAGGTACAAATATATAATTTTTACATATTCTGAGAAAACCGTGTTGGAAATATGAATATTGTAGTGACGAAATTAAAGGCAGAAAAGTTATTCATTAATGCATAATTACAATGCATTTATTATTACAATAATAAGATTTATTAATGCCAGTAAAACTAACCAGTTCACATTAAATAATTAATTGCTATGTGATATAAATTAAACTAAACAACTGTAACAATCTTTGTTGAAGTTTCTGTCTTCCTATTTGATACTATATGGTGGTGAGTAATTTATTTTTAAACTGACATTTAATAATCATGTTTTGTCATTTACCATACCAATGCGAACGGAATCTATGAATAATAGATATTTACAGTTTTAAATATGTTACTCTTCAGTCAAAATGAGTGAATATTTCTGATAAATTATTGCATGGTTTATTATATTGCTTGACAAAATAGTAAGGAATAGAGAGATACAATATTTTTCTCATGATATAAGAATATTAAATATAAAATAAATTATGATAGCTGGTATTCTGTATAATCTTTTATAGGATGATATTTCAAATCACCAATTATTTCTAATTGACTGGAAAATGATGGAACTTTGCAAAAGTATTTGTCTTTATAGTTCTGGATATTAAAAAATGATATGATTGCATTAACAGTGATCCAAATTGATAAAGAAAACTCTTTAAGACTGTTTTCATAAAAAGGTGAAATTCATCATCATTTGATAATTTATTAAAAAAAACTTGACCAGAAATTACTTTGCTTAATAGCTAAAAATATGCTATAAGAATTCTCAAATGGTATTAAGATGTTATTTCTTTATAAATTGAGATAAAATTATTTTTGTTGCAATTTGTGAGTTATAACTAGGAAAAATAACAACTTTTTTGTCAGGAAAGGTTGTTAGCAGCATTAAAATGTAGGAATTTCTTCAATGAATTTTATCCACCTTATATACAAAATCAGAAGAATAGTGATGAAAGTTAGTGTAATTAAATATTGAGTTAAACAATTTCTTACTACTCAAGCAGTTTATTTTTATAAATAAAACAAAAATTATCCCTTGCAGTATTATCTAAAGGAAGTGCAAAGAAATTTTACTTATTTATTTTCAAATGCATATGAAAATTTATACAAATACATTTGTCTCCTTTTTCATAACAAAGTTCATGCTCAAGAACAAGCTCAGAACAAAATCATAAAAAAAAATCAAATATTGCTATTCGTTATTTACTAATCTACATGAAAATTTACATTATCTGTAACAATTTCGTCATCTGTTGAAAAAGTTTTCTTGCATTTTATATTATAATGATCTAAATATATATATAGAACTTTTATTTCCTAGAAAGTTTTTAATAAAAATGTACATAATATTTAAATTTTAAAAATAAATATTAAACGCAGAGTACATTATTTTGGCAAATGACAAAATTAGAAGAAAAAAAAATGTCCGAACTGCATGTAATATTGTTGCAAGCAAAAATCCAAACAGAATAAAATCTATTATTTTATCAAATAACTTATTTTATTAGTTTAAAATCATTATGACGTTTTTTTTAAAGTACACTCTCGCTTTTGAACATTTTCTTTGAATTTTCATAAAAATGTTGTTTTTGAAAGAACAGAAAGAATGAAAATTATGAATGTAAAAAACAGCATGATTGAACATTTTATAACTGATAATAAAAATATTTTTATGAATGATAAATTGTTTTACAACTGTATCATCATTTTTATGTTTACCCTTATTTTGCATCGCCTGCTTTTAGATTTTTCATTTAACATTTATCAATTTTATCATCTAAGACATATTTCACTCAGTCCAATAAATTTTTATCAATCAGTTGTGCATCAAATGTTTGTTAGAATTTAACTTAGTTTTCCTCACTATTTCAGGTTTGTTATCAATAAGTCACAATCAAATTATCTAGTATACCCATATATTTCGTGTTTACTAACAAAGTTTAGCCCTATAATTTTCATTTGACTAAATGCGATTCATTTATTTATAAAGATTTTTTTTCTTTTTAGATATATACTTTATAATTAATCTCTATCTAATATCCGTAAATAAAAGATAAAAAAAAATCAGTAATATGCATACATATATTAATGAGGTTTCATTTGTATATTAAAGTGTATGAAAGTTAAGACTTAAGATTAAATTGAATTCAACTCATGCAACATTATTATTATATAAAAGTTTGTATTTGAAGAATATTATTATTGTCGAATATGCATCAAAATTGTGATTATCTATTCTAAGATATATTTTAAAAAAACATCCTATCACTATTATCGACGCTTTCAAACTTTGAATTGATTATATCTATGATTTGCTCATTGCATAACACACTTAACTTAATTTTATAACTTTAGAATCATTTATTTTTAGGATTTATATTAATAAAATTTAGAAATCAAACTTGAAATGATTATTAAATTCCTATTTTCCCTTAGTAATAATTCTAGCAACTTGATGTATTTTAGCATTTATATTTAAAATAATGTTTATCAATAAAAAATAAAAATGTCTGAAGAAATTCTGCAGTGCTCATTAATATAACGATAAACTATTTAAGAGTATTAAACTTTTAGAATATTTAATTTTCAACAAGAACAGAAACATTTATGGAAAACAAAATCACGTAGCATATATTTTACATCGTTTTGGTATCATAGAATTTAGTTTTTCAAAACTAGTACAAACAATTTGAAACACATATCCTTTTAAATAGGAACATTACATTAAAACGTAAAATTATTAAACTGAATTTTTTTTCACACTTATTTCTATTTAAAAAAAATTATAATGTTTGAATCTTTTTAGTTTAGCCCATTAAATTTTTGATTTCATAACTGTTATGAATACTCATTTAAATCCTTATAACTGTTTATATTTATTTGTTTCAGATATCTGGATAATTGGCTACTACTGTATTATGTTTTCTTATTTTCACAAGAAAATTTGACAGAGAAAGAAAGGGAATCAAAAAGTTTAGCTTCTGTTAAGGAGGCTAAAACTTTTTCTTCTGGAAAAACCACAGTATAAATATTTTTTAATTGTCATTAAAATTTAAGTTCTATAATCGAATTAAAATTCTTAAATATATAAAATTAAAAACAAATTGCTATTACATTTATTCTGTTATAGGATTCGCAGCGTGATTATTAAATTTAATATTCTCATGTATTGTACTTGAATCATCTTTTTCAAAATAACAAAAATATTTATCTAAGTATATGTTGAAAAATTCATTGGGCTATTTATTTCCTTATTGTTTATCATATATGTTAGATATTATATTTATTTCTTTATGGTATAATGATTTTTTATTGTAACTTTATAAAAGTTAAATATATTTCTTAATGCAAACAAAATGTTTTAATGAATGGAATAATTAATATGATTTGAGAAACAGAATATCATAAATAAATTATTTTTTAAGTATAAGTTATACATCAACTTCATAACTTTAAATTAGAAAATATTTTAATTTTGTTAATACGTAATCTATTCACCAAGTCATATATATTTTTTTTAATAATGTATGATGTGTTTATATTAAATATCAAATGTTTGATGATTTTTAAATGTTTCAGTTATGATTAAATAATACACGTAAGGTTTGAATAGCTACCTCACAAATAGGTACTTTTTCGTTAGAATAAAAAACTCTTATTCCTCTAAAAAACCCATTTCTGCAGGCGTCCCTCAAGGATACCTGCTGGGACCATTTTTTATTTACCATCTACATAAATGACATACTACACCATGACAAAAACATTATCTCCCTTTTTTGCGGATGACACCGCCATTTTAACCTCGGCATCGAACTACCAAACTATAAGCGATAACTTAAATGTGCATCTTACAGAAATCGAAAATTGGCTCACCAACTGGATGATCAAAATTAATGTTTAAAAAAACACATGCTGTGCTCTTTACCAGGAAAAGGAGAACCTGCCCTAATATCTAATATCCTAGGAACCGATATACAATTTCAAAATAATGTGAAATATCTGTGTGTTACAATTGATAAAATGCTCTCCTGGAAAATCCATATTCAGAACACTAGATATAAGATCATCAGTGCTAGTACTGCTCTTTTCTCTTTAACGTGTCATAATTTTCGATTGTCAATGAAAAATAAGCTGTTAATATATACCTCGATCCTTAGACTAATCATTACGTAATCATTACGATCCTGAGACTAATCATTACGTTAGTGGTACAAGCACCCCCCCCAAATATGGGGAGGTGATTGTATCACTAATCTTCAAATACTCGAACAACGGCAAAATAAAATCGTCAGGTTAATTAGTAAAGCTGAACATTATTTCTGGAACAACCTAATTAGAAAAAATTTGGCACTGCCCACCCTAACAAATTACATAAAAACGCTCTCCTTTAAATTTTACAACAAACTCTATGAAATAAATAATATTGAAATTCAAAATATCGAGAATTATGACCCGTACTACATTAAAAATTTCCATAGGCCCAAATCGGTCCTACGGCTCTCTCCATCAACCGGCTTTAAAAAAAAAAAATGTAAACGAATGAATTCATAAACAAAAATTATGACTACTACCGTGGCGCCATCTACTGGAATCACCCGTGGATGACCAAATACCTCCTCATAAATAAATTATTTGTTTACGTTCATACTTTCCCTTTTGTAATCAACTAGAAAGTCCTTAATGATGGATTATCTTCTGTATAAATTTTTTCTTATTTTTACATTTTTTGACAATGTTCTTAACCGACCGTTAAATATATAAACAAACTAAACTTATGTAAGCAAACGGATTCATGTCTCCTATCGTGACGCCCTCTCTCGGGCTCAGTAGATGAACCATATTTTGTTTACATTCTCCATCTTGCTTTAGATTACCATCCTTCCTTGTACATATATTTCTTATCGTGTTTTTTATTCATAATTTTATTCACTATTTTTGCCATGTTTCATATTAAAATGTGAATTAATATTGGGAGTGCTTTGCCACTTTTTGCTCCTTCATTCATGAAATTATTTTGTGAAATGGACATTTTAGTCTAAATTTAGGTTGTTTAAGTTTGCTTATTTTTATAAGCAAAATCCATGGCCTAAATCTCAACACCTCAGACATATATAAATAAAAAAAAATTAATAAATGTGTCATAAATAGCATAAAGAACTTTAAGCTTATTTTGACATAAAAGACAAAGAATGGATTAGATAATCATACATTATTGTCGTAATAATTAAAAATGGTTTTGATGAATGAAATCGTTGTTAAAGTAAATTAAATGATAGGGTAAAATGTATTCTAACTTAAAATCTTAAGGTAAAAGTTAAATACAACATTTGAAAGGAAATTTAGAATTTTTTTCTGATTACTAATTCTTAATATTCATTTATATCTATTATGATATACATATTATTATATTTTTTACATCTTATTTTATGCATATACAATTTTAAGTTAAATTTCCATAAAGTTTAATTTAATATTATTATATGTACATTTAACATTACACATTATGCAAATTTAAATTTACTTATATGAAAATAATTACTTATTTTCATATAAATATATATAGGACAAAATGAATTAGCCATTTATTTTTCATTTAAGATTGTAATGACGCAACATATTTTGAATAAGAAGGTAAAGTTCATGATTTTAGCTAATGTGTATGTTATTTGAATTTGGTGTAGTATGAATTTGAAACTAATAGTCTATGACAAATGAGTGATAATGTATAACTCTATATTTGAAAGTATGCATTTTATAAGGTTGGATGGGATAACAAGTTAGTTCATTCATAAAGACATATATTATTTTTATTGATTATAAATAATAATAATTATAATAATAATAATATATATATATATGTATATAGATTACAATAATAAATAATGCGTTCAAATTGCCTAAATTTTATCTAAAATATAAATGTGAACACAAATAAATTTAGAAAGCAATATATTATTATTTTAACGTTATGAATTTTAACGTTATGCATAACGTTATGAATATAAAATCACTGTTAATTGATTTTTAGACAAAATCGAATGTAGTTTTTTAATCATAAGTTTTAAATGAATAAATGCCGTCCAACTTGTCTAGTGGTTAGCATACCTGACTACGGATGGGTGGTATCTGGGTTCGAAACCTGGCTCGTGCATGGAAGCACTTTTTCTCTCTCTCTTTCTTACTTTGTCCTTTCTTGGTGTGTGTGTGATTGGTTGCCAACCCTATAAACGGGTACCTATGTCATGTGTGTACTGAGGAAGTCGGACTCCACACCAAATATGGTTCAGTTGGAAAAGTGGAGCAGCGCACCCCATATTGCCAGCCTGACTGGCACACGACAACAACAACAAATGAATAAATTGTTCAAGCATTTTAATTATTTATTTAATTTGACTTGCATTTAGTGAAAAATATTCATTTTAGACGGACGAAATTAATGCTATTTTCAAAAATAATTATAAACTTTTTCACGACTGTAAGAAGCAGCAATTTACGGAAAAAGAGCAGAAATACTAAATTTTATATATCATTAGAGATTTTTTATAACCTTTATTCAAAGAAAACTTCTCGTATGAGATGAAAATAGGCAACATTTTATACTGCATTATAAATTACTTCATAATGTATAAAATGCTATTATGTAAATAGTAAATATTTTTCTATAATCTGTATTAATATTAGAAATATCATTCATAGAAAATTAATATAACTAATTATATAACCACAAGATAATTAAAATGTTATTTAAAAATATTAATTTAAACGAATAACTTGTTAAATTCAAGCATTTTTTAAATTTTAATGTTTAAACTAAAATAATACACATATTTTACATGATTCAAATTCTAAAAAATATCTTTATTTTTATTTTAATCACAAATATTCATCCCCATTTAAAAAAAAAATTGAAATTTAATTTGTAAAAATGAATTGTTTATTTTGATAACTATATTAACTATCAAATATAAATGAATTAAAATTTCATTTTTAAAAAAAAAAACTAATTTTTACACGTCAAGCATTATATTTAAAATCTAAATTTTATTTATTTTCCTGTTGCATTACAAATTAATAGTTTCAGTAATAAACTATAACAATAATATTGATTAAATTTTCTTGAACATAAATGCGTCAACAATGTCGGTTAAGTTTATTAAATGAAGAAATTTAATGAAAATTGTTTTCTTCATAAGAAAATTACTAAATAAAATATAACTATTATTTTTATGAGTTAAATACTCATATTATACTGCGGTTTATTTATAATTTTCAAAATGAAAAGTTTGATATTCATTTGAGGTTTAATAATATTTCAGATTTTCTTGATAATTTCTACTTAGTTGATTTAATAAAAATAGAAGAAAATTGAAATTATTATCTAAATAACATGTAAATAAGACATTTTGAAGGAAATATTAATGAAAAGCCATTTTTGCAGAAATCTTTATAATTTAATGTTAACATTTTTATGGAAAAATATTATATAAAAATAATATATTATATTTTTGGATACTCTTCAGTGAGTATTGAATTTGTGTTGTGTATTTTCTCTATTCGGTAGACAAAGTGTATTGTAAAAATAACATGTTTGATTTTAGCTGAATAAAAAGGATTTTATATCTCAAGCATAAGAGTAAAGAAAGATGGCAGCCGTCATGAATGATAAAACATGACCCGGAGGAAAAGATAAGATGGAAGTAAAATTTATAGTGTCTGTCACGAGTAAAAGTCATGAGGTAAAGACAGAATAAAACTGTCTGTCCAAGTAAGTCTTTTTCTCTTGCTAGATCCGAAAAATGTAAAAAGATTGTAAATTTACAATATTTTTCGTGGAAAAGAGATCGTTAAGTAAGAAAACGTTTTCGCGGCTTTCAATCCCTTGAAACTGCAAGAAAGTGACTTTAAATGTCTATCAATCACATATGAGAAAATCAAAATGTATTTAAGTAAATTTTCCTGAATTTCTGTGATGCAAAGGGGTTAAGAGTATAAAATGTATGTTTTAATTGTGATTTCAACAACAACGAGCAAATGATTATAAAAATAATGTGCATTGACTATATGTTTTTAATTTCTAATTATTGTTTATATTTATTTTTATAAAAATTATTTAAAGACGTTTTTTGATTTAATTTTATTCGAAAAAATATTGGAATATAAAATCATTTCATATTATTTTAAATCAGATTTCTAATCAAAGGAAACTACAATAGGATTTTTCTGTTAAGCAAAACATGTTTATGATAAATCATTTTGCTTTTCATTTTTATAGAAAATTTAGTTATAAGCAACGCAAATATAAAACATATTCCTAGTAGAATATATTACTTCCTAATAGAATATATTTAGTTCTTTAACATACTGCAAAAACATTTTAATGAATATAAGATTACCTATTAATGTATTTTAAATACACAATTATGAAATCAGAAGAACAAAATTAATCTTATACTCCATGGCATTTACAAAAAAATTTTAAATTAATATATGATTTATAGAAAATTACCAAGTTTTATCCAAGTGTTTTATAATAAAGATAAGCTTGCCAATGCACGCTGTTTAAAGTGCTGTGTAGTTTTTTGATTTCATTCTTCCGCTATAACTGTTTATGGATTTGTTATCACATTTGATTGCAAATATTTGTAAAATTTGTCTCCATCGAAAATCTCTTTCACACATTGTTCAGTGTATCTATGAATGTGTGTTGCATCACACATACATAGATACACTGAAAATTCAGATTGTCACCTAGAATCTGATTCTTATGCTATTATGTTTTCTTTGGTAAACATCTGTAGCCAGATTTCATATCAATAATGCTGACAATATTGATTTATATTAACATAATAAGACCACTATAACAAATAATTAAACTGAAAAAAAAACAATCAGTTTTCGAGATAATAAAATAAAATTAAATTGATGTTATAATTCTTAATGAAGGTTTGTGCAATTTATTTTCTTTTTTCAAAATCCTCAGCAATTATTTTTTAGTTTATAGCAAATTTTCATATAAAATCATACAAGTTAGAACATATCTGTAAATAAAATTATTTTGCAGCATTTTAGGTGAAAGTTTAAATTAAATATGTTAGCTTAAAAGGATTTTTAAATAAAGAAATTCCACATGAAACTATTTTTTGAATCATCAGTTTAACTGTATCACGTAATTTTTAAATGGTTGTTTTTATAATATATTGATCCAAATGTAAAATTATTTTACATAACGATAACGTGTATTTCTAAATTGTAAAGTAACACATTTGCTCACTTTTTATAATTAAATTAACTATAGAGTTACAATAAGAAATATAAATTGTGTTTTCTTTTCTAAAAGAAATATCGCCCATATTTTATAACATTTTTCTATACACAAGATATTTAAAAAAATTGATTAATTTATAAGGTATAAGAATACTAATGTAATGTTAACTTGAAGTATGTTTCAAATTCCTGAAGTTTATAATTATAAAAATTATTAATAAGTCTAACTATGAAATTCATAATTAACGTCACTATAATGCGACTTTCAAATATAAAAATTATTATATCAAAATATATTTCAATAAATTTGAATGAAATTCATCTTATACTCAAACAAAAGATAACACAATATAAAATCACTCATCGTTATGAATAAAATTTAATTCTTCACATATTATCAAAAATAATTAATAGTTTATCGTGAGAAAAAGAAAATGAGATATCGTGAATGGAAAGAGATATATTTCTTAAAACCAGGAGATAAAAAAGAGTTACTATTTTACGAGAATACATTTAATTAGAGAACTGTTGGTTACTTATTAAGGTAAAAGATACTTTAAACTTCCAGTTTAATTATATTTGTATAGACATAATCTGCATCTAGATACATTACATTTTGCATTAGTTACTGCTAAATGAACAATAGATAAGTTTTCTAAGATTACTGAAAATGATGTGATTTAAAAGCATGTCTTAGATTAAAGGAGAATATAATAATTGATCATCGAAAATGCTTTGATTCAATTGTATAAATATATTTAGAATATTAGATTATGCTTAATTAAGAATTGTTATTTTGTAATATGCGTATATGTATTTGAAATTTCAACTCTATTGAGAAAAGATATGATATTATTTGTGCACAAATTTATCTATCTTTATTTTCATTCAACTAAGTTATTTATTATGATAATTCTTCAGGATTTTTTTACTGAAGTTTATGATGCTTACTTACATTATAGAAAATTACTTACATGTTTAACATAGTTTCATGTCAGATTCATAAGTTTTATATTTTAAAACTGCAAACTTTATATATTACAAATTTTAAGTACTTCTTCAAACTATAAAGAAATTTAAGACGTTATTAAATTTACTGATAGTTTAAATCGCATTATACATTATGCACATCCAAATTTTGATTAAAAAGTTTTCCCTCAAATTCTGTATAAACCAGAATCGGTATAAAAATCATCATGCAATGCAGTATTGTTTAAAAAATGTCGACACTTATCCCATTATTTTACCTGATTAAATGTTCTTACTTGGTTGAACTTGTTTATAATGCCTTAAATTTCCAAATTTTAATCTTTGTAAGGGATTTGTGTTACTTCACAGATTAACATGCATCAAGAATCTCGATCTTGTGAGTTTCGTGCAACATTATATAATGATAGTTTTCCACAGATTTAATCATTTTTTATAATTCTGTTCTGCGATGTTTTTTATTATAGTAACCAAATGCTAATGAATGGTTATTATAGCAACCAAAAGCATAGAAAAACACATTCTTTCTGTTCAAACTCATATATATCTTAGTAGTTTTTCAATTTTTTATTGCTTCAACATTTTCCTCCTACTCTTCTAAAAAACGGAAGATAACAATAACAAAATGGCTGAAAGCCAGTGATTATATGTTTACATGAATGACATTGATTATTATATAAGCTGTAATGTTTTCAAGAAACTGCTTTGTTTGATTTTCATATAATTTGATTAACAATATAAAAAATTAAATTTTAAAGAAATTACTATGACATATAATGTCAAAATATGAAACTATACTCATATTGTAATTCAAAACAGAAAAGTTCATCTTCATCTGATTATATAGTGTATTTAAGCATAGCATACAATGCAGAATATCTTAAAGTTTCAGAGGACACAATATTAAAAAAATGGTTATAAAATAATTAAAAAGTCTATCTTAAATAATTTTTTTATAAATTTATGATATTGTAAATACAGGTTCAAATATATTTCAAATATTAAAAAAATGTCACAATATTATCAAAAAATACAGAACTTCTTATAAAAAATCAATTATTTACAAGTGAAATATTATTAAGTCATACATGAAGAAAAGAAAAACTTCAATTTTTTAAAAATATAGTTCCTTTCTCAGTTATTACATTTTAGAAGTAATAAAAGTAGTTTTTCTCCATAATATATGGATTTATGCTTTGGTAAGTGATTTTACTTAACAAAAACATTTCAACACTTCATTTCTTGCAACTGATTAAAAAATTCCTTTATAGATCAATCAATTTCGCATCGAGTGAAATTACGATAATCACATGATTTCTTTAAAATGAGAAATTCTCAAATGTCGTTCTTAATTAGATTTGGTGACCTAATCTTTACAGCATGATTGCTTTGATCATAATTACACTTCTTTAGAAAACAGTATGTATATCATTTTTAATCTATAACTTTTTTATGAATTTGAACATTGAATCATCTTATAAGATTATGTTCTTTATGTGTTGCATACAAAATAAGATATGTATGTTTTATCGCTCGAGACACTTTAAAACAATAATAGGGAGAGTATCTACTTTAGTTAATTTAAGTACTTCTCCAAGAAACGAATTTTTAGGAGATGAAACTGAAATGTCATATATAAATTATTTAATTTAAAAAATTATACAATAAAGATATATTACACAATATATAAATAGTCATTCGATTTCAAAATAGTCAACAATCATGATCGATATTAAATATAGATGTCGATATAAAAGTTATATCATTTGTCTTATGTAATATGAAACTTCTGCAATCTTTGAAATTTAGACGTTAACATTTAGCTTCTAGTTCACCGAAGTGGCTCCCAGATGCTAGTTTATATGGATCCAGCAGTGCTAAACTATATAATTTATAGCTAACTCAAGGATTCTCAAATTAAATCTTTATAAACTTACCACGAAACCTAATACTCTTACAAAATGACACCGTTTTCATGATGGGTATCACTCTTGTGAAATATGAAATGTTTTTATAGAGGAATGTTATATTACCAATGAATCCACCATTCATTCCAAGCTCAATAATACCAGCATACAGCTGGTGAGGTAAAATTTACAATTGGTTACTTAACAACATTTATAGAAAGTTTTCAATAATTCCCCATTCTGCATATAGTCACTCATGCATTTACAAAAGTAATATTAGATATAATTTCTTGGGGTATAGTTTCTGAAAAAGGTTAAAATATTTATTTGAATTGTTACATAATTCTGTAGTCTGATGATAAGTTGACTAAATTTACAACAGATGTTTTTAGATTGATATTAACTTTGTTAAGTGGTATTGGTATTAACATTGCTTTGTTAAATATTGGCAAGGATACTGTCCGACCGTACTCTTGTAATAATATTTACAAAAATATCAAACATACACTGCCATAACCTGCTTGGTAAAAAAAATGACTTTCACTTTTATAATGCGCTAATACTTTTATTAAATATTGAAACATTAACATATTTATAGTAGAACTTACCCTACCTACAGCCTTCATCCCCACACATTCCCAGCCTACATCCTTTTCAAGGTTATCGAATCTTAGTTTAAGAATTTCTTTTACAACTAACTTCCTTTAGTATTAAATTTTTTATAAAAATTAATTTCATTCTTTGATAAAGAATACTTTTGCAAATTGAATGTGTTTAATATTGAAAAATATTTGTGATTATGATATTTTTTCTCAAATTAAAACATTTGAAAACTAAGTCAAGTATCCCGTTATTTTTTAAAACTATTTATTTAGTATTTTTAATTGTTTGGTTATTAAAAGAATTTATGAAAAGACAATTAGAATAAGTTAATTTACAATCTGAAATAAATGATGAACAAAATAAGATTTTTACTATCGTAAAATATATTGTTTAATTGGCTAAATTGTAAGGATTTGTTGAGGAATTATTTTCCAGAGAAAGATAGTTAAATGCCATTTGATCTAATGACAGCAAAGTTTTAAAAGAAAATACAAGTCATTTAATTTCAATAATAATAAAAAGTCCATTATCATGTTAGACAATATTAAAATAATGTTACATGATAGAGCATTGAAGGGAATTGCTGATCATATATTTTTATAAATTATAAAATAAGCTTAGACCAAGGGTAAAATTTATGCATAATTTCACTCATTAAATGCTTAATTTTTCCACAACTCACACTATATGCATTTTCTCCATAGAAAATCATATGGAGAAAAATATATGTTTTAATAGATATATCCTTTTATTTTCTATAATATTAAACAGTAAAGACTAAAAATGTATCTGCATTTAGGGAATGTAATTATATTTTTATTTGCTTAATGTTTAATTATCATTAAATGTAGTTATAAAGGATGGAAAGTATCTAAATGTTAAACGTTTATAGCAATCGAATGTAATAAAAGGTTTTATAATTAAATACTTGAACACACTTTTAATTAGCAATTACAATTTTAAAACATATATATTACTTTTGTCTTGAAACATACAAAAATAAGCATAACATTTACGTAGTGCATTAGCAAAATTTCCAACGTCACTAGCGACTCTTAAGATCATTCACTAAAGTGGATTAATTTATTATAAGCAACTAATTTATTTAATAAATGATCCCGAATGTCATGATGATAAATGAAAATATTTTATTAATTTAATAAAATACATTTATGAGGTAATAATTTAAAGACTTGATTTAATGCCTCTTAAGTAGCATTAATAAAGTATACATTCTTTAATTGCAGAACATTCCTTATTTTTAACCAAAAAATATTCTTTAATTTAAAAAAAATTGAGTCACACTATTACTAAATAATAAAAACCTATTTGATTAATCTTTTATTGCAAAGGAAACTCATGGGTGATTATTGAAGGATTACTTAAGCGATATTTTTAATACAATGTTTTATTTTTAATTACATAATTGAATTGGAGTATATTTTAGTGTGAAAATTATGAAATAAATATGTGAAAAAAGGATTAAAAGATTATTGTTTAAGACATTTTCTCTGTCACATGTTATGTATTTATTCTAAATGATAATTTATTTGTAAATTTTTATGAATTAATAAAAAGTTAAAGGGACAATTAATATATATATTTGCTTAAAATTAAGTTACTAATTGCAATAGGAAGAATGAAAAAGAAATTGTTTGTAAAAATAATCAAATGCATCAATTTTAAATGGAATTAATCAATTCTTGAGTTGTAAATTTTATTTAGAATTTGTAAAAAGTGATTTTAACATTTTTGCTTTTATTAAACGGAAATTAGTAGTTTTCAAACTATTTATTTCCTTCAATATTTGCAACAAAGATAAGTGATTCATTTAGATTAACACATGTTAAAATATTTAAATTTGAGATAGAGTTAAATTTTGTTGTTTAGTTTAAATAAATTAGGTTAGCTCATATGCAAATTGCAGATTTAGCAATTTATAAAATTTCATTAAATATTTTTATTTCTATACAGTACTGTTAGATTATAAGTACAGCAAACCACAAATCAACCACATGAGTTTGTTAGATGTATAAAAGTATTTTTATAACTGAATATATATTCTATAATTTTGTGATTTTATACTATGACATTTTGCAATGAAAGTGTTTAAAATGTGGGATGCTTATTCAATTAAAGAATTTAAACAAATATTATTTTAATAAAAACGTAATAACTATAAATAATAATAACAAGTTTTTTATAATTCATTATATGGTAGGTATTAATGACTGAAGATTTTTTTTCAAATAGTAAACTATACTATTTTATTTAATTAAAACAAATTAATTCGTAAACATTTAAAAAGTTTTATTTAAAATTGCAAAAAATTACACTTTTACGAAATTACCATAAGACTCTGTCATTCGGAATAATGCATTTAATACTAGAGAAACCCAACTGTAAATTGGAATGGATCAAACTATCCTTTATTTTCACCAAATCTTAAAAATAATCACCATTTTTCATAAAATTGAATGGATAATAAAGCTATTATGTGAGTGCCAATGAAAAGAAAAATTGATGTTTGCTTTCGAAATCAATTTCTAAAATTAGAAAATCATTCTAGAAATGGAAGAAAATACACAATATTTATATCATGTATATATGTTACCGTGAAAGTCCGAAATCTGGAGAATGTCGACATTCGCTGGTGAATGTCAACATTCACGTAGTCGCTTGGTGTATGTCCGAAATATTTGCTAGACATCCTCATTTCTCACTTACACCGGCAAATGTCGACATCCACAATGCACTAATGGTGAATCTTGAATATGCGTTTCATCTCTCCCTATCCGGAGAGGAGAAATGCAGATTTGCATTTTCTTATCTCAATATTTCAGGCGTGAAAAACGTCACATGTGTGACGTAACTTATCGCCTCTCTTAGAAAGGAGGAGTGACCAATCACGGTGAGTAGCGGAAGTGTAGAGGATTTTTAACCCGCGGGACAAACCTGACAACAAACAAATTAAAAACAAATTAAATGCTGTGGTGGAAAGAGAAGCCCGGGAATGGCCTTCTGTTATCTCCTTTTCGAGCTCTTTAATCATCTTTTCAAATTCCACCAAAGCTTGTCTGTGATTGTCGACATATACCGGCGATGGTCCGAAAGTGCAAGAAATGTAATCAATTGTACGGTCTTTCACCAACGTTTTTGGTATGTGTTGACATTCACCGGTGAATGTCGACATTCTCTGATTTCGGTCTTTCACGGTAACATATATATGTACTTTATACACCCAGATAGTAAGTGCAGTACCGTTACTTAAAAAAACAAGCTATTTAATTAATGTCCCATGATGCACTTGATTGGAATTGAAACTGAGGGTGAGTACCATCAGTTATTGCCATATTTCCCTTTAGAGATTTTGACCTTTCCTTGCTAACATTCAATAAAATTCCTATCCGGTAAAGAACACAAGGAAACCATATTGAATTTTTCTAAGTATTCTTCAAATGCATTAAATACTCAGACAAATTTCACATGTCAAATAGGTTTTCATGAAGGTTTCATCATGTTTTATGTCTATAAAATCCATAAATAGCTGAAAAAGTAGCTAAATTAAAGAGTTTTACAATCAATAAATGATACAATGTAACAAGTAAAACCTAGCTTCCGATGTTAGAATAACTCAGACTAGTTTGATATCATCAACAATTCTCACTTTTTGTTATCCTAAATAGTATTAACTTGTTTATAATTTTAGCAAATTAATTTTTACAGAATGCTCTATTTTTCAACATTAAAAATAATTTATATTATTCGGAATTGTGCTATACTGATGTAAGTAACATTTTATCTATTGTTATTCAGCCTCTAAATAGTATATTATCGATCTCTGCAGAAGTTCCGTGGCAAAAAATAAAAAACTGTTGTAATGTTACAATTATTGTAGTGATTCTTCATTGTCAACACTAACAAATCTTTGAATCATTTGATATCTCTGTCATTAAGGAAAACACTTCATCTGATATATGTTTCATAGCTGATTTTATTGAGATTTAGTTTTTGAAATATTCTTGACATTTGTGATTTAAAAAGATGAATTTTAGAGCAAATCGTAACCAAGTTATTATTAACCTCATTATGTATTAATAAGTATCATTACAAGCTGCTCCTCTGTTTTATGTTTAACATTTGCATTCTCTTTATGTTATTGGAATCATATATAAAAAATTTCAGATGAATAAATCACTGCTATATAAAAAAGCTGAGTATATTCCACCAGAGAGTTTGCAAAATATTATGTTGTTTGTGTTCAGATATCTGGATACCTATTTAACATACGATTTTTTTTCATATTAAAACACTATTATATAAAATTAAGGTTATTAATGCATAACCTTTACATAAGATTGATAAGGCCAAATGAAATATAATAGACTGATTGCTTAGAAAGTAATCCAATTGAAAAAATCAAAAAATTTAAGGTATGTAGGATATTACTCAAATCCATTTAATAAAGCAGAATAAGTTTTAAACATTATTAATAAAGACTTTTAATTGTGTTTATTTTAATACGGATTAACAAATAAAAGATTAGTTCAAGACAGGAAGCATCAATTTAACGAAGCATTACGCACTAATTTATTAAATGCTAATTAGTTCTTTTTAAAGCACGCATTCTTGCACGAAAGTTAAATGAAAAGTGTCTCCAATTTCTTGGAACTAATTAAGGATACGTAGAATGCTAATTAATGGCAACAGCTTTCATGAAACATTTTATCATTAGATCTAGACAAGATATCTCTCGGGTTTCTTCATTTTCTAAGAATTTCTACACATTTTCGTTTCCCTTTTGTAAAATTAAAGTAATCTTTGATAAATTAACTGGTGAAGATAAAAAAAAAATATTTTTAGAGCATTTTCAAAAATTTGATTTCCGCATCTCAAATGATTTGAAATGAAATTTACCAGTCACTGTCTATAAATTGTTTTATTATTGCAATCATTTAGTTTAATTAATTTTACAGAAATCTGAGTTATTTAAAATCTATTTTACCATGTTTTCTATAAATATAAGCGAATTTATCAAAATAATAATTTTATATTTTATTTTACATGCACGCATACCAATATTTAATTTATTTTACTTGATTTTAATTGTTTATGGCAAATATAGACAGTAATTCTCGTTTTATATATTAATATTTTTTAAATATATATATATATATATATATATATATATATATATATACATAACTACAGAAGGATCACTTAATTTTACTCATAACATTTCTTATTAATTTTGGCAACCATATTCTTCTGTATCATATATATTGTTTTGCTTATTTTTCATTGTGTTGTGCTTTGCCTATTTTCCAATGTATTGCTTTTATTCTATTCGCTTCAAATTTGGAATACCTGTATTTCCTTTAATACAGACACTCATTAGGGGAATAGCAAGAATGTTTTTAGAAATTTGTTCTTCATAATTCTCAAAAAAATGAGCGTTCTATTTGCATAGTTGTCCATCTGCTTCCTGATGAAGAGGTGGTATTTATGCCTTTTTTCCCCTATTTGTATTACATTTTTTTTAATTTTTTCTCATTTGTATTGAATTGTATAGTTTCTTCTTACTATGTGTTAAAAAAATTGGTACACAGACAGAGCATGCATATGTAAATAAGTGATGTTATTTACAAAAGTATAAATTTATACATTGACGAAATATGCCGAAAAAAAGTAAGTAGTATGGCCACATCTCGTGGTGATGCAAACAGACACTCTGCGAGGTAGAGAGTCAATTAACGTGTGGATGGTGTCCTGGGGATAGAAACTCATATTGTCTGAACCATTCTCCACAGTTCGTCCTCAGACGGAGCCTGTGGCATAACATACAAACGACATCCAATCCCGTCCTAGATATGGTCTGTCGGCGAAAGATCAGGAAAACATCGCAGGCCAAGGAAGCAACTGGTTATTCTGCAATGCTTGTCTGCTGACTATTGCCTCTTGCGATGTTGCGTTATCCAGCTGAAAAATACTATTTTGGAGCTGCTGAAAGTAAAATAGCACAACAGGTTACAGCACTTCATCAACGTAACGCTGCGACGTCAATGTGCCTCTGATATATCCTAGGGTTGATCTGCTATCGTAACTGATTGCATTCCAAACCATTATTCCACGTTGGCGAGCGGTGTGGCCTTCAACAATAGTGGTCGAATTGCCTCTCCGACGCCTCTTGACTCTCACCCGGTGACTATCATTAGTCAAACAAAACCGAGACTCGTCGCTGAACACCACATTCTGCCATTCAGTCGTCCAGGTGGCTCGTTGACAACACCATCCCAATCTCGCCCGACTGTGCCTTGGCGTTAATGGCAGTCTTCGTAAAAGGTGGTATGCGTGCAACAAACTTTCAGTCAATCGTCGTGCAACAGTTCTCGCAGATATTGTAGCATCTAGAACTGGTTGCACATAGCGCAGAATGTCAAGAGAAGTTGATTGTAGGGCCGCCATAGCTGCCCTTCGGATGCTTCGATCCGTCCGTTCTGTTGTCCGTCTATATGGACCTGGTCTTATGCGACTATTAGCATTCTGTTCATTCTTCTACCAGTTCCAAATTCTATACACAATTGATGCATCTAGGCAGGTATCAGCAGCGATACGACGGTAGGACCAAGCAGCCGTACGTAAGCCAACAATTCGACCCCTCACAAAACCGTCCGTTTGTCGAAACTGTCTTCGATGTCGACGTCCAGTAATCACTTCATTCATACATGTTTTCTGCAGCTTTGAACTTTCCGAAATACTGGATTTCTTAAGTGGCAAAGAGATAAAACTGTTGGATTGTTGGCTGTTTCTATCCCTTTTATCTGGCGCGATAATAAAATGACAAACTTGCATTTTACATTATTTGCATAATATGTTCCGCTGCATAATCTCCGAAATTAACATATTTATACGACCAAAACTTCATGGTGTTGCATTTTCTATGTCAGACAGTGTAATTCACAAACAAAAATACATTAGTTTTTCTGTAAAAATTTCATGTTTATATTTCTTGTGAAGTAGGATTTATTCTTGGCAGATATTTAATATCTTAATGTGTTGAATAATTGAATATATAGACATTAGCCTTAATAAAAGAATAGTTTCATCTAATTCTTTGAACCTGATTTAACATTTGTCATCATTTATAACTGCTTAATAAAATTTTCGTTGTTACAGAAGTTTTATTAAATTATAAATTATCGAATTTAGATGTGAGCAATGTAATTTGTACAACGTGTATTTCACTTTAGTTTTGTCATATAAGCAACATGAAAATGTTTTAGAAGTCATCACTGATTACAAAAATAATTGTTTTTAAAAATAAAGCTAATTGAATATAGATTCAAATGATTACAATATTTTCTTGTCGATGAATGTTTGTATAAACTAAATAAAGTTTTATTAGGATTAATTAATAAATTTTAGCAAAAATATTTTTTAATTTAAATAAAATTTACTCTAAAGTAAAATTGAACTATCAGTTATATGCTATATCTACTTAGATATTAATAAAAAACAAAACTTCGTTAACATTCGAAGCAAAACATTCGTAATTTATAAAATTTTATTTATTATAGTTATTCAAAATATTTGAAAAATGTATTTATCTTCCTTATTAAATGCTTCACCAAAAATCAATACCTTTTGTATACAAATGTGGGGTTGAAATATAAACAATTTTAATAATTTAATCACAAAATACGTGCAAAGTTTACAACCAAAAATATGATTTAATTTGAAATTTGAGTATAAGTGCTAAAAATGTTATTGGTATAATTAATGTTAACCATGAACAAACAAAATAATTATATTTGAAAATGTTAATCTAAGTCTTAAGAAGGAAGTGTGATACAATTGTAAGTGAAAAATAAGACTTTCAGTTAAGAAATGGCACAACTGGGAAATAATTTAAAATTCCTCAACAAACAAACAATTCATACATTTAAAGCTGCTTATTTAGTTTACAAAGCCTATTTCCTCTTTTATCTCCATTTTGGAAACACAACTGGTTTCAAATGGGGATTAATGCAAAAAATTTACATTCTACCGTCTGTTAAAACTTTCCTTTTAATCCTTAATTTTAAGTTTGCATAGTTGAAAATTAATTTTTATCTATTTATTTTCTATTTTGCAAACCAGAAAAACAGAATAAGGATATTAGATTTTGGCTATTGTTTAAAAAACAATTTTTAGATTCAGTAGAGTTTTAATAATTTTGTCGTAACAATTTTAACAGTTTTAAGTATTTGCATTTTATCTTAAATAATCAAATTAGAATTAAAAAATAATGAATAACAAATAAAAGATAATTCTAAATTTTTTAAATACTTACTATTATATGCTATCATTTGAAATAATTAATGCTATTAATCAAATCTTATTAAATTGCTTTGAGTTCAAATGCTTACAAAGAAATAACCCAATTCTTGAATTATATATTATTAAAATATTAATTTTTACAGAATTAGAGAAATTTTTTTTATGGAAAATATGTTTGTAGCACTAATAAGAATTAATGTGAAATCTTTGTTCATAGAGCTGAAAACATTCAACAAATCACAAATTGAAAAAAAAGCCTTTCATGATGGATGATGAAGTAGAAAAATATATTATGACTATCCACTATTCCTCCTGAATCCAAAACTACAGATCCTCATCACAATCGCTTAGTTTTGTTCAACAAAGGTCTCACTTTCTTTGAAGGAGTATCCACAATCCATCTAGACTATTATTTTTCTATGATCAACTTCAGATACTTGCTTGTACGGTGCTCAATGTCATCTACACGTAATCCATAGTTAAAATCATACTACAAAAAGTAGTAACCTACGAACAAATAATTGTCGTATTTCAAACTGTTAATCTTTCTTTTTTACATATAAAGCACATACAGGCTGTACAAAAGTTACCCATAATATGTATATGTATTCAATGTTAATAATTGGATTATCTCATTGTCGAAATCTCATGATGTAAATTTTACATGATTTACTTGCTTCCTTCAGGGTGATTCCTTTTACCTAGCAAGCAATATATATTTATATTGCATAACTATAAAATATAGCAATTGCTTATACAGCAATTTCTAATTGATTTTAGAGAATTTGGGATAATTTTTATCTTCCGTATTCATTTTATCTTGAATCTAATAGTATGGTATGCTATGATGTCATTTACTGTAACTTAGGAAGTAAATATTTTTAAAATCAGCAAGTTTTTTTAAAGATCTTTTGATTTCTTCCGGTGAATTTTATGAGTAAGATCTGAAATCAAAATATTATTAGTATTTAAAACTTCTTAGTAAATGATTCTATAGAATATTTTAATTTTTATATAGATACTAATATATCTATAAAAAATTAGAGACTAATTTATTTCAAGGCTATATTAATAGTCCGATAAAATAATCAGATTTTAAAAATTTGACATTTTATAAAAGCAAATTTATATAAAAATTTTGTATTATTAATAATTGACATTAAAATTTACCTTTCATTTTTTATTTTAGAGATTTACAAATTACGTTAATTTTCTATAATGAAGTATGAGATAGTAAGCAAACTTGGCGGATCAAGGGAATTTACAAACTACTGTGACTAATTAACAATTCAGCGTCATTCATCACAAATATGTTGGAATCATTGTTTTCGGTTTCACTTGATATTTTGTTTTAAATACTTAAATTAAAGCCACCGCAGTAATTGTTTGTATCTGCTAATGAAATAATAAATCATTTACACTGAGATGTCGATAATTTTTCAAATATGTTTGCTTACTTTCAATTTTTGTTGTAGATAATCAGTTCATGAAACTGAAGTATAATTTTTGCATTCAATTAAATTGAATTTGTATATACGCTTGTTACTTTTTAAGGATAAATGAACTACGTGAGAGAATTTTGCAGAAGTATGCAGAATTTCATGATAATCGGATGAATAGTGCAGTATTTTTTCCATGTAACTGAATAAAAAGATCCTATCTAATTAATGTCATTTTTAAAAGAAAATTATTTTATATTATAACACATGTTAATTAAAAATAAGTTTTATATAGAATTGGTTTCAATTATATATAAAATATATTATTTGATCTATTATTACAATATCTAAGAATTCAATATTTCTGAAATTATTTAATTATTAATTAACAGATAAAAGTTTGTGTGTTCAAGCGTAAAATACTTAATTATTTATTTTCAATTTAAAATAATGAATAAAAATTAAGAATTATTTAAATTCATTACCTGTTTTAATATAAATGTTTACGTTATCTAGGAAAAAAATTACTCGAAAATAAATTAGCTGTTAACAGAAATCATACAATTCTGAATGAAAAGTTAATTAAACATTTCTAACATACAATATGTATGGGGAGAAAATATCAGTTCTAAAATACTTTAAACAAATTATAATCATATTTTTTGTAAACAAATTATTAAATTTTTGGGAACATATCTCATTCTTGTGAGATTTTTCAATTATATAAATTTTAAAGTATTGTGTAAATTTAAATCAGATATCTATGTGTTACAACATTTTTTTATACGTTGTGTTCTAAAAATATATTAACAACTTTAATCACATGAACTTTGCTCATATAAATGTTACGTATTCTCTTCTCAAGTATTTAACACCTATCCTCTGTAGAATAAATTAGATTTTTAAGTGAAATGCATAATTCATTCTAATTAGTAAAAATATTTTTAAGAGAATAATAAGGATTTTCAGCTGAAGAAAACTTAATCATACACTAGTCTTTTTCTCCCTCTCAACTAATTTTACTTATATTAAATACTATAAAAACATGAACTACTTTAAATTACGACTTTAACTTACAATTATTTCCTTTGAAAGTTTCGGAATGTGTCATCAGTGTAATCTTCATTTTTATCTTTTTCAGTCTTTGTTTTTGAATAGATTTTTGAATTTCTTCACTTTTAAAAGGTTTTTTTTTTACTTTGGAAGGAAAAGTGAGAGTTTACTCTGACTACTATATCTTGGTGCAAACAAATGAAGGTATTTCCTATTTCCTTAGCACTTACCATTCATTAAAGAAGCAAATTACGTATCTTGTGCTATTTTCCAGAACATTCTATGAGTTCAAGCTTGGTTTTTCATGCTGACAACTAGTTTTTAATAATATTTCAGATAAGAAAATAATATTTATTTGGACAGAATATTCTTTAATATATTCCAAGCTTTAAAAAAATAAGCACTAAAAATGTCTGTCTCCTGTTAACAGAAAATAAAATCAACATAGTTTGATTTTGGCTTTATATTTTGTTTGCAATATTTTGCATAAGAAGTGGATATTTCTTTGATATTGGAGGTTGATATAGTTATTGCTGTTACCAATATGCAGAAGATAAAAATTAAAGTACTAGAGCTCGATAAACACATTGCAGAGATTTGTATATCTATTATATATATATAAGCCATTTATTCATGATTATATTGCTGTTTATGAAAATTGTTTTATACTTGTAACATGGTCCAAATAATTGGCAGTAAAATGCAAAAATTTGAAAAAAATGACATGTTAGATGAATTTAAGGAAATGTATAAAATATATAACAGAGCTTTAAAAAATATCTTTAAAAATCTAAATATGTATTGTTTCACAATGATAAAAATCATATGAGAGAAATATAATTCGTAGCAAAATATACGGAAAGAGTTTAATTATAAACAACTCAAGAACATAAATGTATTACCTTCATAAAAATATCTGTGAACTTCATCAAAATGATTGTAAAATGTATATATTGAAGCGTTTCAATTTATTACAATTATTAATAATAAGAGCTAACTTATTTTCCTTAATTACTCAAAAGTAATAATTTTATGACGAAATAATTATAAAAATTTATTTTTGATTCAAATTTTATCTGTTAACTGTTTCATAAGAAATTTACTTTTAAAATTAATATCATTGGAATTATGACAAAATAGTTTTATTGTACAAAATTATTGAGATTTTATTTAAAGATTTATAATAAAATGTAAAATTTTAAAAATAATTTTAAAATTTGTAAAATTTAAATATTTTTCTGCCATACATTTGATTTAAAAAATTCTATTGAAGAAAAGGATTTTGTGGAAAAGATGCTTAAATGGAAATGTTCCAAGTTTTAAACTAAAATTATTCGTAAAATACTAAGACGATTTTAAAGACATTAATTTATATCTTAGATTAGAGAATGAAATGAGAACGAAATTTTAATTACAGTCATAATAATTTTCATTCTTAGAATAAGATAGTGATGATGTATACCATATATTTATAATTTTTATTAAAACAACAGTTTTTATGAGATCCATGAAATGCGTTTATGTGGCATTGTTAGAAAACAAAAGTACTAAAAAGAAACATAAACTGATGGTATACCTCTCATAGAAAAAGAGAATTGCTTTTCCTTTAAGGTGTAAGAGAATCTGATAACAGGTACAATAGTTGTAAAGATTTATTTGTGATAATATAAATCAAATAATAAAGTCAATAAATTTGATAATAGACCCATTTTATAATTATTGTCGCTTTATGATAGCTTTGTATCCATATTTGTTTCCGACTACAGATTTTTTTCAGAATTTATATAATAAATCTTTTGGACATCATTAATTTAAAATATTTAAACTTATACCTAATATATATTCTAAGATAATTATTCTTTTTTTTCATTTGGTATAACATCATCTTTATTTAATTGTGTTCAATAGTGTTTTAATTACTATGTTAAATATATATTTGTGTACAAAATAATATGCTTTGTCTGTTATGATAATTTAAAATTTGTCAATAAATGAAATTTAATACCTTGATTTTTTGCAAATAAATGTCAGTGCATCTGGTTAAAAATTTATTAGGATAATTATTTGGGACATTCATATTGTAATTTGGCATTATAATTTTTATTTCATCAGTTTCTTAGGGAATATTTTGTATTTAATGAGATAAA